>PVJC01010366.1:0-43817 GCA_004026665.1 Murina feae
GGTGCGGCCTGCCTCCCAAGCTTGCCTACTGCCCATCTTCCTCCAGCCACCAGAAAGCAGGGAAAACCCCGCCTTGTGGTCAGGCCAGCCTTTTCCTGCTCCCTGATCCCCGGAAGGGACCTGGGAAGCCGCCAAGCAGGCTGCCAACTCTTTCCCACTCACCCGTCCCCTGCTGCCTTCCTTTCCCACTTCCCGGTGCTGCCAAGGGGTCTGGGGAGCTGCCAAGCAGGACCCCGGCCCCTGCAGCCTTGCTTTCTTGCTCCCCAGTGCCCCACAAAGGGCCTGGGCAGCCCACCTAGCAGGCCGCCAACCCTCTGCCGCCTCTTACCCGCTTCCCGGTGCCCTCCAACCCTGCCGCCTCTTTCCCACTCACGGGTCCTGGGTCCTGCGCTGTCCCGCCCTGCAGCCGCTCTGTGCACTCAGGAGGTCCCTCAACCCAGCCTGTGCCCTCTCTCAGTCTGGGACCCCTCAGGGGATGTCCACCTGCTGGCGTGCCTGACCAGCCTGGGTGAGGGGCTTTAAGGCTGTCCACAGCTCCTATTGACCCAACGTCCCAGCAAGGCTGGCTGGACGCAGGTTTCTGGAGTTTTTTCTCCTATAATTGATACTGTTCCTTGAAGGCCTGGGGTTATCTTCTATAATTGATACACTGTTCCTTTAAGGTGGCCTTCTAACTAACGAAGAATCCTCTGCTTCACCTCGCAGCGTCTATAATGAAACAATTGTTACTTTTACTGGTTAGGCCGGAGCTGCTCTTTTCTTCAGCTCCGGAGGATTCTATGATTGTTACATTGTTTCAAATGTTTCAAAGCTGTGTTTTGCTAGAGGCAGTTTAATCAGAGCTGAGCTGAGGGGCGCAGCTTCACTTTCGCTCCTGCCGCAGTGGAAAGGGCTGTTTACTCAGGTCCGTGAGTGGCGGCCGCCATGTTGGCTGGGCTAATTTGCATATAGCTGCTCTGATTGGCTGGTGGGCGTGGCTTACCCATCTCGGAGAAATGGTTAATTTTAATATTTCGCTTTTATAGAGTAGATTCCCTGACTTTTGGCTGGAGGTCCTGAGCAGATCTGTGACTCTCTTGGCTGCTAATGAAGAGGAGGTATTTATAGATAAGGTTTCAAACGAGAATGAGTCTTATTTAAGTGACTAATAATCTATATTTATATAAAAGCCCAGAAACCAGAATTGCCAGAATGACTGGTCACTATGATGCACACTGTGGTGGCCAACCAGCTTGATCCGGGCCCTGATTGCCCCCCCCCCTTGGCTGTCCCTGCCCCCTGGGCGGCCCCTCCATTTTCCCCTGCCAGCAAAGCCCTGATTGGCCCCCATCAGAGTGGGCTGGCCAGACCCCACCTATACACGAATTCGTGCACTGGGCCTCTAGTGAAATATAAAGGTTATTAACAATGAACCAAAAATATATTAGGTGCAGGACATTACAATTAAGCTATTTAGAGGACACAAAGGTAAATGTTAAAGATCTCTGCTAGCTGCCACAATGACTTTTGCTTAATGTCTTGTTAGCTTTAAAGCTGCTTTTAGTTGTGATATGGAAAATATGAACATAGGTGAAATGGACTTTGGGAAAAAGAAAAATGTCTGGGTGCAAGAATAAGAGAGAGAGATTAAATGTGTTTTTAAAAATTAGGGTAATGGATTTGGGTAGCCCATGACCTTATTTTTTGCCACTGTTGCTGATGATAACGGTGGTGGTGATGGTGGTGGTGATGCTGATCGTGGTGATGATGATAATGGTGGTGATGATGGTGGTGGTGATAGTGACAGCTTTAGTTATGATGGTGGTGCTGATAGTGGTAGAGAAGGTGGTGGTGATGATGCTGATGGTGATGCTGATGGTGCCAACAATAATGATAGTGAGTGTTTATGGCCCAGGCACTCTGCTTCTCCTATAATCCTCATAACCAGCCACTGATGTAGGGTAGGTATCATTATTATTCTTTCCTTCTTCAGATTTTAAAGTGGAAGAAACAGGCTCGGATAGATTACACAGTTCATAGTGGAGCCAACACTCACACCCAGGCAGGCTGACTCCAGAGGCCTACACTTCATTCCACAGTCTTAATACTAATTTAACATTTCGTGTTTCAATTTAAATGCATCAAAATCAGAGACTATCCGCATTCAATTCTAAGCAAGATCCTACCCTCCATTGCTGAGGGACTAAGAGTGTAATGAATAGAAAAATGCACTCAGATGCTGAAGTTAATGGCTAAGAGGCAGGACCTCAATCACAGCTTTATTAACCAGGCAACACTTTTATTAAGTAGACAGCCAACTCACAGGGGGACTGAGAGCAAGAGGATATTGTCTTTGAAAGGTCAAACGCTGGTTTCCTGTAGATTTCACTAAGGTGAGAATAAGGTGTGATTTGAATCTGAGAGTTTGTCAGAACAGAGCCCTCCACGCTGACACAGCACGGCCATTCCTGGTGTCTCCTGCCTTGTCATGTCCGGCCTCCTGTTTCTGCCTCCCTGATGGAACCTGGGCGGGCTGAAGGGTAGGAAATCTGCGATATGTGAGCAGCCCCCTGGGAACCATTCAGACATCAGCTAAAGTCTGTCTCACTGGGATTCTAATTTCCCTTAGATTTCTCAGTCTCCTGAGTTCACTCCAAACCCAGTGCTCTGAAAAGAGAAAGGAAGGAAGGAAGGAAGGAAGGAAGGAAGGAAGGAAGGAAGGAAGGAAGGAAGGAAGGAAGGGAGGGAGGAAGGACCTTTTCCTAAAGCTGGTTTCTAGAAAAGGTAGTCTCCCTGAATTAAATGACAATGGCCAGCTTTTGTCCTTTGTCATTTAGTTATAGACTTTGGCATCAGAATAAATGATACTAATCAAAATTCTGAAAAGGGTGAAACTTTTCCTCATCTTTTCAGACTCAACATCCACTCAGGAGTTCACCGCTCCTCAAAAATCCCAAATTACACACATAATACAGTACAAAATAATCAGCAAGCCTAAACATTTAATCAGGCTCCCAATGTGCCAGGACCTGGGCTAACGACTTGACTTGTAATTTCCTAGTTCACCCTCATGACACACCTTAGGGTGAGTGGATGGGGGCATTGTGTCATCTGTCTGGTGCAGGTTAGTCAGGGCTCAGAGAGGGTAAGGGCTTTGCCTGTGTCACACAGCACACAGTTGGTAAGTGGCAAAGCCAGGATTTAAATGCCTAGCCTGCTCTGCGCTCTGCTGCACCTTGTGGTTGGGATTAGAAGAGAAGCCACACTAGTCCCATTGGTGCTGCATCTAATCCTGGTTTAAAAAGAGCCCTCTAATGTCATGGTGAGAAGTATCCTGTTAGTTATGTACCAGTTGGGTGAATTGATTCTCATCTGTTAAACGGGGATTGTATTGCCTACTTCACAGGTTTCTTAGTGGATTAGGAGAGACTGCATTCCCAGGAAGTCTCACCTATGCATCCCTTTTCATTCCGTTCGGTAACCATGACCTAGGTAAGATGTGGCTCCCTAACCTGGCCATTCTTCCCCAAAGCACTAATATCTGTAAGTAAGTGTGCAATATATTGTCCCTGCTGTAATATTTTGAATTTTAAAAGGCCTCTGATAGTCTTTGACATTTCTGTAATGCCATGTTTGTCAAACTGAGTTCCACATGGGTTGTAGTCAGGCAGTATAGTTACAAATAAGTTCTTCTTGGAATAAGTTTGAGAAATACAGTATACTATTGGTGCTACCATACAAATTAGTTCATTAAAGGTAAGTCCTGCAATATAAAAACCTACATATGTATTTGACTGTGAAATGGTTATTTTTTATAACCATATTCTTTTGAGAAAATATGTTTTCATTTGGGCACTATTGGCATAGAGCCTTAAAGGTTTTACTTCATTTATTAACTAATTTATCACAACAGTCTTGCCGGGAACCTGGGGCTAACACTGCCCCGGCATTCTGAGCCCACTGAAGTTAAAGAGTTGTCCTTTTGTTTAGAAAGTTGAAGCTGGAAGCAAAAGTACTTAAAATCTGTATCTTAAGCTCATTTTGAACAAAGCCTGTTACCTTTTTAATTCTTTAATTCCAGAAACCTGAGGTGCGTGAGCCTTTGCTGCTGACTTTGGGGGCATCGAAGCCTTTGGGCAACAGGCACCGCGCTTCTTTCTCCAAGAAGCAGCCCAAACCCCTTCCATTTATTTCCATTTCTTCTGTTGCCAAAGTGGCCCAAATTGCACAGGCTTCCACAGTAGCCCCCGAACTGTGTTTCTCTTCTTGTTCCATTGGCTGCCATCTTTCAAAACACACCCCTGGCTGAGCATGGTGCTCTTTCAGACAACCCTGTAAGAGCTTCCCTTAGAATAAAACCCCACGTTTATACCCGCCTACAAAGCTCTTCCTTCCAGCTCCCCACTTCAGCCTCCTCACCTGGTTTCCTGTCCAGTCCTGTTTCTCTTCCTCTTCATGTCAAGTACTCTTCTGCCTCTGGGCGTTTGCACCACTTGTCACCTCCTCCCTAAAGGTTTCTTCATACCAGGTCTGCAGAGGTGGCTCCTTCCCACCCTCAGGTCTCAGCTCACACATTACCTCCCCATCCAGTCCTTCTCGTCGCCTCCCCGGCCTTTTCCAGCGCATTCCATGCCTTCATGACACAGGGATTCCTTGGCTCCTTCATTGGCTGGCTTGTTTGCTGTCTGCCTCTCGCACAGTAAAGCGAGCTCCACCAAGGCAGAGGCCCCCTCTGGCCCTCCCCGCTGTGTCATTGGTAACTAGAATGCATTCCACAGAGTGGGCTCTTCCTACATATTTTAGGAAATCGATCCATCAGGAATGGACCCATTGGTGAACGGTGCTCTCCCACAGTGATAATTCGCATCACACACGATGGTCAAGGAGGTGATTTTTGAAGCCATCGCTGAGTGGCAGTTATTATATGGCTCATCAGTGACTCTGCTAGAGTGTCTCCTGGGGGATGCCACATTCTCCCACACCCACACCCATAACGTGCAATGTGTGACCCACAGCCATCGGTGACACGGGCTCAGCCTGACGACAATCTGGCTGCAGCGTGGCTGTGGGAACTGTTTAGCTGACTCAGTGGCTGACCTCTGTTCTCCCTGGAGGAAGAGCGTAGGGTAATTACCTTCAGGTCTCACCCTTTCTGCCCCTTGAGTTTTACTCCCTGGCACCAAGTCCCACACTTCTCCAACCTGCAGTGACTCCTGCTGCTCTGAGTGGAGTAAGCAAGCCTTCTAGCTGTGTCTGTGACTATTCCATACATACCATCTGTGCAGGCTACTGAGCTACTGAGCAGGCTGAGCAGGTGGTCTGAGTCCTGCTGCCTGGGCTGGGCTGCCCAGAGCCAGCATCCAGCTCCTGCCTTAGAATCACTGTGGTGTGATGATCAGGGTTTAGTTTTCAGGGCTAAGGGGCCAGGAAGGAAATCCTGGCCTCTGCCATTTGTCATATGTGGACCAGGGTCTGTTATTCAGTGTCTGTGCCTTAGTGTCTTTATCTGTGAAATGGGATCAATTATAAACCTCCCATCTGTTGAGAGGCAGCAAACCTTTAGCCCACTGTCTGTACATGGCATCTACAAAGAGCTGAAGTCTGACTTAGGAACTAGGAAACACTAACATTCTCTTGGTCAGGTGTGCTTCTGCTTTCTACTCATAGAAGCTATACTTTATTCCCAATTTCAAAGAAAGTAAAATTCCTGAAGCAAACAATCAAACTGCCCTTCTTTAACAGAAGCTTTGGGGGGATCGGGCCCTGAGCCAGACAGCGGGAAGCTAAGAGGCCGAGGACACTGTTCTTGCTCCCAAAGTCTTGGGAACTTGCTAAAGAAACAGGATTTCACATGACAAAAGGGTAGTTCTAAGTAATGGTGTGATTGCGGGGACACAGAGCTAAGGAGTGGAGACATGGAGAAATGACGCTGGGCCCATTTCTGAAGGGGTGGGACTGGCCTCAGAGAGTGTGGGCTTAGGGCTGTTCCTCAGAACAGGAGTGGGGCTTAGTTGAAATGCCCAGCTCACTGATAACTTCATGGGCAACTCCTGATTGATTGATTGATTGATTGATTGATTGGAGTAAAGGGAGAGCTAAAATGGTTAACCCTGCGGAATTGACTTCTGATTGAGTCATACAACCAAGTCAACCCATAATTACTGATAGCATACACCTTGTAAAGCAGAACCTGTGCCATGGAATCTTCCCTGCAGCAGATGAGCTGGTGTTCTTGGGGCCCCTTCCCAGCGGGGAGATGAGGCTGCAGAGGAAGCCTGTGGAGTGGCGCCTGCTCAAGGGAGAGGGAGCATGAAAGCTGGCACTGGGTGGAGCCCGCTGACATCAGGGCAAACAGACCTGGGTCCTGAAGGGGAACCAGGGCACGGTGGGCTCCATGGAGGAAGGAAACTCAAAGCACATCTTAATGGCATGAGCTTCTGCAGGGTCCTCGGTGTGTGTGTGTGTATGTGTGTGTGTGTTGTTTCTCTGTCAGCTGTAATTGAAGACGCACGCACCTCCTTTGTAGCACTGCCCTGTGGTTAGTTTCGGGTGTTGTTGTCAGGCTGTGGCATCGCTGGTTCTTGCTGTTGGCCAGTGCCAGTAGCCAACTGGGATCTGTCCAGAGACATTTCCTTATGGTTAGAGTATTCAAATTGTGAGTAACTTTTGGAAGATTCTTAATGGGATGAGCTTCTGCAAGGTCCTCGGGATGCCTAATGGCACACAGAAAGTCAGAGCCTCCTCAGCACTCCTTCCAAATAGCTACTGGTCTGAGTAATCAAGCCACTGCAGCCAGCAGTGACCTGGCTGAGGTGTAAGCATTGGGAGATGCAGAAAAGAAGGTGCGCAGGGCAGTTGCTCCCCATCTCGGGGAGAGGACTGTGTTTGGGGAAGACAGCAACGTGAATCCTGACTTGTTTTTCATTCTCATTCTAACAAGTATAATTTTCACTGGGACCAGTTCTGACTTTGTAAAACAGAACATTAAATGAAAGCGGCCTAAATAAGGTAGAAGTTTCCATAGTAGGAACATGGATTTGAAGAACCACTGGCTTCAGGTGTGTGACATTTCTCTGTGCAATTTCTACCCACTGCATTGCTTCCTGCCCTGCTGTCTACTCTCAGTCGTTGGTGGGTGTTCCAGGCAGAACAGGGCTGGCAATGAGCCAAAAGTGCACATGCCACCAATCAGACCCTCTGGAGAGGCTTTGCTGGAAACCTTGCCCAAAGCTCCCAAGTTCATCTCAGCAGCCACATGTTGCTGCAAGAGAGCACACCGAGGGCAGTGCCGGCTGAGCGCCTTGCCGTCTGTTAGGAAAGAGGAGGCAGAATGGACTTTGGGTGGTCATGGAGCAATATCTGCCCTAACACATCTTGGGGGAACCTCGATCAGGCCTAAACATCCGGTAATTCCCCTCTGACCTTGTCCCGGTGCTCAGTGCCGGGCTTGTGCATGGCTGAGGCCCAGTGTTTGAATGTGGGAATTCCCTGCTTTTCAGGCTGCATGGAGGCACAAGTACAGACTGTACCTGCCTTCCCCAGGTTTACAGCCCAGGGTACCACATGGAAGGACAGATGTGAACAGGTGGCTTCACCACCGTAAGCCTCAATGTGCTTATCCATAACCCCCACCTCAGATGGATTATTTGAGGATAAAATGCAGTGATGCATATAAAGACCTACCCTGGATTTGGACATAATCAATCCCTGGAAATGGTGGTGCTATGTCACATGCTCAGAGCTGAAAGCCATTCTTTGGAGATGAGACTCTTGGGCTTCTTGCTGCGGAGCTGTGTAGTTACATGGGTCTTATTGAATCACAATGTTTCCTCATTCTGCTCAAGTTAACAAGACTTCTCTTTCCATGTTATGTTTAAACAGCCATAGGTATGACCACAGATTTCACACATATTGCTGCTGTTTGTGTGTGTATCTTATGTGCACATAAGTACATTTCTTTTCTTTAGCATCTGGCAGTTATACTAAAGTCTAAGAAATGAACTTACATTTGCTTCCATATCTAATCTAATTATAGAGTAATATGCAAATTGACCCTCACTCCCTTACATTTAAGCCACACTCACCAGCTAAGCCATGCCCACCAGCCAATCAGAGTGGCTGTATGCAAATTAACCCAGCCAATATGGCAGCTGGCAGCCACAGAGCTAGAGCAAACAGGAGGCTTCTGTTGTACCAGCAATGGAGGAAACTGCCTGCCTAGGCCAGCTGGGCCTCTGCTCAAGGAAACAATGTTTCAATTATAGAAGCCATGGAACTGAAGCAAACAGGAGGCTTCATTGCCTGCTTAGGTCTCTGTTCAAGGAAACAAAGTTTCAATTATAGAAGATAAATAACCCCCAGAAACCTGATTCCAGCCAGCCTCACTGGGACACTGGGTCAATGGAAGCTGTGGACAGGCTGAAAACGGCTCTCAGCCCCTTACCCAGAATGGCCAGGCACCCCAGTAAAGACCCTAACCTTAAGGGGCTGTGGGCAGCCTGAAAATGGCCCTCAAACCCTCACCCAGGATGGCCACACCCCCAGGGGGTGAGGGTCCCCATTGGGGGACTTGACCAGCCTGCAAACAGTCATCAGCCCCTCACCCAGGCTGGCCAGGCATGCCAGCAGGTGGATACCCCCCAAGAGGTCCCAGACTACAAGAGGGCACAGGCCACGCTGAGGGACCCCCCCTCCCAGAGTGCACAATTTTTTGTGCACCAGGCCCCTAGTCCTATATAGTAAAAGGGTAATGTGTAAATTGACCCTAACAGCAGAATAAGTGGGAATGACTGGTTACTATGACACACACTGACCACTAGGGGAGAAACACTCAATGCAGGAGCTGCCCCTGTTGGTCAGTGCATTCCCACAGGGGGAGCTCTGCTTAGCCACAAGCAAGGCTGACGGCTGCCAGCACAGCAGTAGTGGTGGGAGCTTCTCCCATCTCCTCAACAGCACTAAGGATGTCCAACTGCAGCTTAGGCCTGCTCCCCGATGGCAAGTGGACACCCCCAGGGGGCTCTCGGGCTGCCATAGGGATTTCTGACTGCCAGCTTAGGCCCAACCAGACCTAAGCTGGTGGATATCCCCTGAGGAGTCTCAGACTGCAAGAGGGCACAGGCTGGGATGAGGGAACCCCCCTTCCCACCGAGTGCACAAATTTTTGTGCACTGGTCCTCTAGTTCTTCAAATAATTTTCAACCCGCAGAGAAAAAGATTGGACTTCAGAAAGACGAACTTGAGTGCATTCTTTGGATTTGGCCGGTGCCACTTCCCAAGAAGGAGATGAAGTATGGCTCTGGCAGCATGTTCTGAGTTGTGGTTTCTCACATGGGGGAAGGCCAGGGGACAGAATTCTACAGTTTATTCTACTTCAAGAAAACCAGTGCACAGGAACCCTACTAAAGGGGCAAAAAAACTTTCAGGAAGATTTGCCATCAGGATTCTATGAAACACATCATGTACATGCTTTTGAAATGTACTTTGATTGAAATCTAAATAGCTGAGACACGGATCTTCCACAAAACCGGGAATGCCCACAAAGGACAGCCCTCACTGGGGAGCAGCGGATCCTGTTGCCCCCCAATCAGTGGGACAGAGTCTGAGCACTCTGGGGCCATGGCTCCTGCTGACCAGTGCAGGCACTTTTCTGTGGTGACTAGTCTTCACCGGGCACAGCCTCTGCATGGCCACCCCACTCACAGAGCTTCTCCTTCAAAAATAACTCCTTGGGAGAAGTAGAGGGAGGGAGCACACAGCTGGGAAGAGAGCAGAGGACTTTTTGTTGTTTTCTTCATTTAGCTCCTTCTTGGATGGATGTGGCTCAAAAAGAAATGATTGAAAATTGCCTGGTACCTTGGGTTCTCCCTTCCATCTGGGAGCTTACTGATGAGAAGTGGTTCAGATCAATTGGTCAGTCTGTTGGTACTGTTTTGTCCCAGCAGTTTGCTGAGATTTCTCAGGATAATTCATTCTCCTTTTCATCTGTACACTGGGGGCCACCATCAGCCCCTTAGGTGGAGGATGTCGCTGAGGGAGACCTCACAATAGTATTCTCAAGGATGTGAGTTCCATCCACAAGAGCAGAGTGAGAGCACTAGGACACCTTTCCATTGTGTCTCTAAGCTCTTTTCTCAAGCTCCAGAAACAGGAGGGAAGTCTCTCTGTTCACATGGAATAACTAAAGAGATACCTCCAAACCAGCGGTTCTCAACCTGTGGGTCTCAACCCCTTTGGCGCTCAAATGACCCTTTCACAGGGGTCACCTAAGACCATCCTGCATATCAGATATTTACACTATGATTCATAACAGTAACAACATTACAGTTATGAAGTAGCAACGAGAATAATTTTATGGTTGGGTCACAACATGAGGAACTGTATTTAAGGGGCCAGAAGGTTGAGAACCACTGTTCTAAATAGAAAATCAAAACAAATACTTGAAACTATTTCATATAGATGCTCTGATTTTTTTCTTCCCAAATCTTCTATTTTTCTTTTTCTTTCAACTTTATGATTAACTGGAAGAGGCAGCATTGACTAGGCATTGACCTTCCTTCAATGCTGTGGCTTTCTGATATATATTAACAGAGAGAAAGGGAGAGAGAGAAAGACAGATAGAAACATCAATGATGAGAGAGAATCATTGATCAGCTGCCTCCTGCATGCCCCCTACTGGAAGATTGAGCCCCAGACCCTTCATTCTACAGACCCTATCCACAGAGCCAAACCAGCTAGGGCCGCTGTGGCTTTCTTAATTTACCCCATCAGACTATATCCAGCCAAAGTGAGTTTGTTTTTAAATCAAGAAAAGTATATTCCACATTGCAGCATGTCTGTAAGTGACAACAGCAGCAGATGGGACTGTGCAATACTATACCAGAGAACATCCTAGAAGCTTGATGGGTGCCCAGAGCAAACAAATAAAAGAAACTAAGACCAGTGACTGTATGGATGTGGAGGCTTCCTACTTTAAAACCTGGGTGTGAGTGAAGTAGAGAAGGATAGAGGGAAAGGATGCCTATCATACAAGCTATCGCCCCTGACATGGATGCCTTTGAACTTGGCATTGTGTCAGTCAGCTGCGTGTGCAGGAATGGACAGGAAATTGTGGTGAGAAGGGAATCCCCATCCTGACCCAGGACACCCTTCAGGGCAAACCATCCAGCCCTCACCTGTGTACCAGGCCTCTATCTATACTAATAAAAGGGTAATATGCTAATTATACTGGGAGACCTTCCAGGAGACCTTCTGGATGTTCTTCTGGACAAAGCCATAGTGGTGGGGCCAAGGTAGAGGCAGTTAGAGGCCAAGAGGGGAGGGCAATTGTGGGTGATCAGGTTGGTGGGGGGCAAGGCCATTGGGGGTAATCAGGCCATCAGTGGGGGTCAGTTAGAGGTGATCAGGACAGTAGGGTGGGGGGCAGTTTGGAGTGAGCAGGCCAACAGGGGGGAGTTGGGGGTGATCAGGCCCATGGAGAGGGAAGGTGAGGGCAAGCAGACCAGCAGGGGTGGCAGTTAGGGGTGAGCAGGCCGGCAGGCAAAGTGGTTAGGGTCAATCAGGCAAGCAGGCAGGTGAGCAGTTAGGAGACAGCAGTCCCAGATTGCGAGAGGGATGTCCAACTGCCAGTTTAGGCCCAATCCCTGTAAACCCACAGTAGGACATCCTTTGAGGGGTCCCAAATTGGAGAGGGTGTAGGCTGGGCTGAGGAACATCTCCTCCCCCATGCACAAATTTCATGCATCAGACCACTAGTATGTAATATTTACTTATGTTAATACATGCAAACATTGACATAACAATACTAGGTCAATTAACCTTAGAAATTAATTGTATTTAAGGAGCAGCAAAGAGGAGAAATACAGACTATTAGAAATTAGAGTTGGGAATAGGTTCCATAAATTGAGTACTGTTTCGAAAATATGTAGGGATGAATAATTCCCCCTTGACACATCAAAGTAATAATGTACTGCAAGCATTGCTCTCCTCTGTGTATTTTGAGGAAATCTGTGGGAGACAAGTAACATTATGGAGAAATATTGATTCACTGTGGGCACAATGAGTCTTGCTATGAAAAAGAGAGCCCATGGCCATTTCTTTTTTCATTTTCTTCTTTTTAAAAAGTGAAATATCTGGAATTGCTTATTGTAACTGGAATATTTATGTTGCTTCCTTTTATAGGATGAACTTGAAAATTTCTTGGGCTTTTTTACAAGAATTTTTACATGACCTGGACTGTCTTAAAAAGTTGAGGTCATGCAATTATGACAGAGCAAATTTTGTATTTCTGTGATGCCTGGTGTCTTGTTTAGGAATCTCTTCTAAACAATAGAAAGGCACATCTTTCCTATTTGAACTCATCTCTGCTCTGTCTCAACCCATGTCAACATGGGAAACTAAGAATGCCGTGGTTCAGAGTAGAAGCTCTGCATCATAGGCTGGCTCCTCTGCTTACTCTATGTGACCTTGGACCAAGTCCCTCAGTGAGCTTTGTTTTTCCTGTCTTCAGAATGGGGTGGTTGAGTACATGTGAAATTGTAGTAAGTCCTCCATAAACACTAGGTGTCATCCCTCTTGACTTTCCTGCTACATTGGACTCAGTTTCATTCATGCACCTGATATTGCTGTGAATCTAATATAATAAAAGAGTAATATGCAAATTGACCATCACCCGAGACACCTAAACCATGCCCACCAGCCAAGCCATGCCTCCCAGCCAATCAGAGTGGCTGTATGCAAATTAACCCAGCCAAGATGGAGGCTGGCAGGGCGGCTCTGCATTGGGAGCCTCCATGGCTGGCACAGCTGTGCCGGGTGTGTCAGCTTAGTAGGGGGGAGGTCCGGCCTGGGGCCTCCTCAGGGCATCCAGGAGTGCCCATCCCAGGTCCACTGCCTGGCTTCGCACCCTCGGGGCCTCCTCGGGAAGCATGCGAGAGCACCCATCTAGGGTCCACTGCCTTCGTCCACTCCTCGGGGGCCTCCACAGGGCGTGCGAGAGCATCTGCTGCATAGTGCAGAGCATCCGAAGCCAGTCCGCTGCCCGGCTCCACCCTGGGTGTGTTTGCTCAACAGCAGGGCCCCACCGAGGGATCCTGCACCAGCATCCGCCCCTGGCTCGCCACCCAGCTCTGCGCCAGGTGTGTCCCCTCAGCGGTGGGGGCCCACCAGTCGTGTGCAATCGTGGGCCCTCCGGTGGGAAACGTCCAGGCCTGCACACACCAGCCCTCCCACCCCCCAGTGCACAAACCCTGTAGGGGCTGTGGGAAGCCTGAAAATGGCCCTCAGCCCCTCACCCAGGCTGGCCAGGCACACCAGCAGGTGGACACCCCAAGGTGTCCCAGACTGCAAGAGGGCACAGGCAGGGCTGAGGGACCCCCTCCTCCCCCGAGTGCACAAATTTTTGTGCACCGGGCCCCTAGTATTACATAATAATAGATATGAGTTAAACCAATCTTGTCTTTCAGCCTGTCATACCATCTGTCTAGACACAGCTTAGGTGAGAGGGCAATTTGGTGACAGCAACACTTGACATTAGTCATCAAAATTGATTCAAAAGATGCAGCCACACTGTGGCCCAGTGACCCTCTTCGCTCTGCTGCTCCTACAGCTTTGAAGGGAGAGGCCAGGGTCTTTTTCAGAATTGCTAGGTATGATGCTGTATTAGTAAAATATGAAAACAAATTTCCTCTTCCAAAAAGTCCTTCCATGCTAAACTACCACATTTCCCAATCAGGAATCACGCCCTTTCCGCCTCAGTAATCTTCATGATGAGCACTAGTTCTGGATTGTACCTTTCCAATGGAGGAGCTGCATAGGTCTCTAACTCTACTCCTCCATGAGCAGTTTCTGAGCTGCTACTACGTGAAAGGCCCTGTGTTGAATGCTGTCCCACCACTCCCAGAGGTGCAGCCTCAGTCAAGTTCTTGGCCCTCTAGAGCCACCATGTGAGAAGTGGAGACTGAGGGGTCCTTACCCTATGAAGTTTGATATGAGGACTCAGAGCAATAAAGCAGGTATTTAGAATAGTACAGGGCACATGGAAATGGCTCAGTGGGGAGCAGCCAGGGTTACCATGATCTTATTTCATTAGAGGCAATGGTCTCAGGACAGTTAAACAATTTTCTCAGGGTTTTGGAGCCCTGTCTGCCTGCCTTTGGAGTCTCAGGACTTAGCTCCTCTCCTCCCTCTCCTGTCATGAGTCCTACATGGCCATGAGTCCTGCGCCTTCTGTCCTTCAAAGCCACGTGGTGTTGGCTGCAGAAATCCCAGTGAGCTCCAGAGAAACACTACAAACCAGTTCTTGGAGAAAATGATGAAAGAAATGTTCTGGAATAAGTTCACATTTCTGCATGTCTAGGGGGTTAGCAGACCATAGTTTTATGCTGAGACTCTCACACCCACACGAAGCGCCCCTTCTTGTTCTGATAGATCTTAGTTCTCTGGAGTCTTAGGGTAAATAAAGGTCAGGCTGGCGGGAAATGGAGAATCTGCTTTTCTCAAGCGTTCAAACTGCTGTACAGAAGAAAGGCAACATGGCATGTGGCACCTGTTTCCAAGTGAGACTTTTTTTTTATTGAGACTTAAATAGCTCACAAGAAAGTTATTCCAGTCCATCCGTGCATAATCTGCTCTCTTCTATCTGTGCTCGCTTCAATTCCATTGCCACCCACATAATGTAATAGGAGAGAAGGAGGGAAGTGGGCCCTGTATCAGGAAGGAGAACTTGGGTGGTCAGCAGGTGCAGCGGTGGCTTTTACTCTGCTGGAATAGCATCCGTTTCTCCTTTTCTGGCTTCTCCTCTGCCCTCCCAGATGACCTGGTTCAGGTGTGGTGCCAGCTGCAGGAGTAGGCACGTGACCCAAGCCTGAGACTATTCCCAGAGTGACTGGGAAAGGTGTTTTTTGGTCTGTTGGCCTTGACAGTGACAGGATGTGTGCTTGGAGCTCTTGGGAGCCACCGCTGCAGTGGCCTTGCTGAGAGTGAAGCCAGAACAAAAGAATGCAAAGTGGAGAGATGGAAAGACAAGATTTCCCATGACCTCTTTTCATCAACGGGCTCCGGCCTGGCCTGGATCTTTCTACTGATTGAAAGATTGATCTTACATATGAGAGCTGATAGATGTCTTCCTGCTTGTTCCTTCATGCAGTTTTAGTTGACTTTTAATCACCTGCCATTAAAAGAGACCAGGTAAGCAGATTTCATCCTCATTCTGTGTTATCTGTGCTCCCAGGTCTCTTACCTTCTTGCAAGCAGCTGAGACTCCAATTGTCTGGAAAGAATCTGAGGTTTCCCAGCTTCCTGACTCTTAGGTTCTGCCCTCTTCATCTACGTTAACAGAATACCTAGACCCTGAAGGTTGTAGTAGGAAAGCTAAAAAATCTTCTGGGACAAGGAGAACAGGTCTTCTTCAGGATAGTTGTTTCATGCATAAGAAAATACTAATAATTAATAGAAACTTGATCTACATCTCATTAAGCTCCTCAGAATTTAAAAAGGGAGATGATAGTATCAATCTCTATTGCATACAGTGAAAAGCAGAATGTGGAGAAGTTAAAGAAGTTGCCCTAGATCACACAGTTAATAGCTGGTATCTCTGGGATTTAAAACCATATGCTATTATTTGCACATGACAAAGGCAATCTGGAAACCTGTAACCTTCCTCATGCAAGGACACCATTAGTCCAGACCCCTTATGCTTTGGGGCTGAGCCTAGAGCTCTCCCCTCAATCCTGTTTTCATGGTGCACCCCCCATCTACGTTCCAGAGCATTCTTATATTTGCTGGGGGTGGGAAGCCTTTCTCCAGACCTCAGCTTCAGATGCTGCCCACCCAACCATCTGTGGCAACAGATTTGTGTGTTATCAATTAAAGTCAAAAGGAAGTTGGCAAAACCTCCTATTCTGAACAGGATGGGCTAAAGCAGTTCCTGTTAAAACAGAAATGGGTTTTGTCTGTGATATTGGTAGTTGGTAGCTTTCCAAGAGCACTTTAAATACACCCAGGCCGTGACTTGCTCAGCTCTGATGTTCTCTAAGACATTCCTCTCAAAGGGGCTCATGTCCACGGCATGGACCAGTGCATGACCAAATAGGGTTGCTGTGGTGGAAAGCAGAGCAACAGCCACTATTTGGAGAATCTGTCCCTACAGTGTTCTCATTGCATTTATTTCGGAAACCACAATTATTTTTGATCTACAAAATCTTCATGCATATGGCATGCTATGCCCCATTTACAGTCACAAAAGCTCCTTGGCTTCAACTACACTGGAAGGTCATCTATCTTTTTGGGATGCCTTCCCCAGAGACAGCCACAGTTTCAAGTGCTATACAAATTAGCCTGTACATAAGATAAACCATCTTCAGCACGTGCCCTGAATTTTATGAAAATCCAACTAGTTGTTTGTACACAGCTAGATGGTTTAAGTTTGTACATAGAGACTTGCAAAGCACATATGAAGCATCCGCTACATGCCATTTCCTATGGCAGGCTCTGGAGGAGCAGAGATTAGCCATAGTGGCTTCTGCCTTCAGGGAGCTTACTGTCCAACAGCTAATAGCTATTCAGTGGGGAGTTAGGTAAGTCTGACTAAAAGAAAAATTCTACATTGTCTTATGAAGCAATGTGTTTCAGAACTTACTCCACTTAGGTAGGTTCCTATAGTGACAAATATCACATTATCTACCCTCCCACCAGCACTGACAGCAATGTGCAAGGGATGGTGCCCTCCCCTTTTCCCTGTTGTAGTTTCTCAACTTCTGCATATCCACTGTGAGGCAGCTGGTCTGGGCATTGTAGGGTGTTTACCAGGTGTCAGTAGGGACCTCTCTTCCAGTTTACATAACCAAAAAGATCTCCGGAATTTTTGTCAAATTTCAAATATCCCCTGGATAGGTGAGTAGTTGGGGAGGAGCAAGGGAAGAATCACTTCCAGGTTGAGAACCAGGCGAAGAGTAGGTGTGTAAGAATAGACATGTATTTCCAGGTATTGATCCACAGAAAATCTTCCCAATATTCCCAACAGGATGAATTTGTTCTATCATGGCTCAAATTAATAGACAAAGAGGAGTCATTCCTGGAGACAGAGGAAGGGACTGGCTTCTCAAGATCCCTGCTGACCCTCAAATTCTAGGACCACTTTAACCAGGAGCTGACCCCACCCCTCTCACTCTCTGTCCCTGTGAGCCTGGACTAAGGCAGCACATGCCAGGCAGCCCTTTGTGCCACAGGAAGCACAGAGGAGTCTTTCTTTTATATATTTTTTTCTTTTTTAGAAAACTTGGCAGAAATGTTTTCCTTTTCTTTTTTGGAATAGAGAGAAAAGATAAACAAAAATTTAAGGACTGTAGAAAAATAAATTTCTTTGCTCTTAGGTACCAGAATCAACCATTTGTTAGAACCGAACATCTGCTAAAGCGTGAAAAATTCTTGGGAGGCATTTCTAAATTTTGTTTTTGTTGTTTTATTGGTTCATTTCCATGAACCCTCTCATTCACTGTTTGTCAGCTGCCCAGGCCAGGCCAACATAGAAGAGTTTATCCTCTTTTATTCTGAAGGTCTTAGCTTTTATCTGATGGTTGAGAAAGAGAGCCCATGGCCTGAACATTTTAAGAGCTGGTTTTGAGTTTTACCACCATTATTTCTGTTCTTTGAGATCTTAAGAAAGATTCTTAAATTTGTATGCCTTACCTTATGCCAAAAAATTTAGAAGGGAAAACTTTCCATCAGACTGATGTGAGAATAAAACAAGAGGATGCCTGTTTGTCGATTTATGCAAATTATTTGTCAATATGATTGGACATTGTAACCATGTAGCACATTTTTGTTTCACCATTGTTTACTTATACAGGGTTCTTAATTTCAAATTGGGCAAAACCAAGACCATGTCCCCTAAAAATGTATTCTGGCCATACTTTTTATATGAAACTCTCTCTTCAAATAAGATCTCTCAATTTTCCTGTAACTTTCTATCTCAATAGTATGTCTTACAGAATCTTTGAATTCATTTCTTCATGTAGTAAAGATCATGGTTTCTGGAGTTCGATTTAGGATCAAATCTCAACTCTGCTATTTTCAAACTCTTTGACCTTGTGCGTATCTTTAATAAACCCATAGAAACCTCCATTTCCTTATCAGAAAATGGTAATAACGAGAGATTGTATCTTAGAGCTGTATGGCCACAACATAAAATAATGACTGTAAGCTGGCATCAAGATGACTAGATCTACCCTGGCTGGGTGGCTCGGTTGGTTGGAGTAGTGTCCTGTACACCAAGGTTACAGGGTCCATTCCTGTCAGGGCACATACCTAGGTTTCACGTTCAATCTGCAGTTAGGGATATATGGGAGGCAACCAATGGGCCTCTCTCTCTCTCTCTCTCTCTCTTTCTTTCTCTCAAAACATATCCTCAGGTGAGGATTAAGAAAATAGAGATGGCCCTATTAAGTGCTCAAAAATAAGGACTGGTAAACTTGAACTGATTAACCTCTGTTAACCTCAGTTTGACAAAACTGATATGCAGAGGCTCTCTCCTCCATATGGTATAGGGTCCATTTTGAAAATATTCCTCTAGGGTTTGCCGTCCACATTAAGGTCTACGTGCCTGGAGCTGCTGGACTTTTACAGCCAAGACCGACTTTCCTGCCTCCCGTGGGATGTGGAAGATGAGCTGCAGAAGCAGCTACTATTGAGTGTTGAAACTTCAAGAATGGTCAAAATGATGAAGCCTGGGGAAAAGTTGAAAAAAAAAAAAGAGCTGCATTAGAGCAAGGCTTCTTAATTTAACGTGCACACCTCCCTGGGGATCCTATCAAAATGCAGATTCAGGTGTGACAGGTCTGGGATGGGACTTGAGATTCTGCATTGCTAACTAACCTGCCCCTGTGATGCCGCTGGGGCTGTGGCAGGGCCTGCACTGCGCAGGGAGATCCAGGCTGGGAAGGTTGTCTCCATGGCATCTTTCTTTGGATACAGTTCTCCTATGGCTCTTACTGAATACAGAGCCATCAAAACATCCCCCTTCTTGTCCCAGAATTATTTAGCTCAGCGTGGAACTAGAGCCCCAGAGGATGTTCAGCAAGCAAATGGTTCTGGAGTGAAATGAATTTGCCGAACACTCCCCACTTCACTTGAAGCAGGGGATTTCCCAGGGGTGAGGAGGCAGAGCCCCTAGCGCTAGGATGCTTGCATGCACGACTCTAGAGACCAGGTTCTGTGACGCAGGTCTAATTTTATTAAGGAAGTACAGAGTATTTATAGGTGGAGGTGGCCAATCACGGAACATCATCTTAGGGAGCCAATGAGCGTAAAGGTTGGGGTACTGTGTACGTGGCTGTGGGAGGGGCTCAGGTGGGCGTTGCCATCTTCCTGGGGTGCCAGAAAGAGCTGAACTGCTGGAGTGCCGCTCACAGCATTGCATCAGCCACTGCACTGAGACAAAACCTCCTGTGCTCTATCTACATTCACTCCCCTTCTTGGAGTATATGAGTGTTAGGGTAAAACGGTGGCACAATATGGAGCCATCTTCAGACATGACTCATTAATCAGAAACAACAGGTAATCTACAAGAGAAGCAAATGGTAAGCAAATTATCTTCAGCTATTAATTAGATATCCCAGGCAACACATATTTGGCCTCTCCCTTGGAGAGAGGGCACGGGTCCTGCTTCTCTCCGATTTCTTCAGCGTACGACCCAAGACACCAAACAATGTGCCTCATTCTAATGTGATGCATCAGTGTATTATATAAAAAAACAAACAAAACAAAACTAACAAATAAGAACATTTTAGGTGGCCTCGTGTAGAATTCCCCTTACATAGTCTACAGGTGTCTTTAGATCAGTTACAGCACAGGCTTGGGTGGGCACTCAGGAGCAGCAGTCTGAACGCCCCCAGGTGACCTCAGTGTGTAGAGGAGGCTGAGGATCACCTGGCGGCAGGATATTCTAACCCAGCGCTCACAGACAGCCCTGTAGATGCAATAGCTCGCCTGATTTTCCGTTGATGCTCAGATGATAAAGAAGACAACTGGTAGGCCTACATGTATACAACAGGTTTCTTGTTTAAACAGACTTAAATGGCTTAAAGCAGCTGGGAACTTGAGGTCCCTGGGGGTGACAGACTGGGCAGAGAAAGAGCACACACAAGGTGTGTTCACCGCCTCCCACCCCCTCGCTATTGAAGGCATGTCTCTGCTGTGTCTATTGCAGGCTCTGAGCTAAGAATTCCCTTCCAATCCTTGAAATGTGTGAAAAGGAAATACTTTTCATGGCTGTGCTGGACATGAGTTCCACTCCTGGCTCTTTAATCCACGTGAAGGTAGACTTTTTGCAAAAAATTTAGCCTCATAGGTGTCATTTTCTTCAAGTACACAATGCGGCTCACACCTTCCCTGCCTGCTTCTCAGACCCACCGTGCAAATTGAACAGGACCCTGTACAGAGAAAACACTCAGTACACTGTCGTACCAAACACATGTACAGATGTGAGAACCTGTTCTTCTCATGAAATAACAGTGCCCTTTCTGAGAATGAGGCACATTGTTTGGTGTCTTGGGTCATACACTGAAAAAATCGGAGAGAAGCAGGACCCGTGCTCTCTCTCCGAGGGAGAGGCCAAATCTGTGTTGCCTGGCATATCTAATTAATAGCTGCGGATAATTTGCTTACCATTTGCTTCTCTTATAGATTACCTGTTGTTTCTGATTAATGAGTCATGTCTGAAGATGGCTCCATATTGTGCCATAATTTTATGCTAACACTCATATACTCATTTATGTCCACTTAAGGTGCACAGTGGTCCAACCCTGCTGGAAGTCTTTTGTAATTAACTTCCCTCTCCCAAAGCATAGCATTTTTCACAAGCATTTCTCTTTTTCAAAATATATTTATATTGATTTCAGAGACTAAGAGAGAGATAGAAACATCAGTGATGAGAGAGAATCATTGATTGGCTGCCTCCTGCACATCCCCTACTGGGAATCAAACTTGGGACCCTTCATTCTGCAGGCCGACCCTCTATCCACTGAGCCAAACCAGCTTGGGCTCTATGAGCATTTTCTCCTTGGATCCTTCAGGCAGGAAACTTGCACAGATCGGCCTGTTCAGACCAGTCTGTCTAAGAAATTCTGCGCTGGCGATACTGTGGATTTGCGCTGTCTTGTCTCCACACTTCAGTTATAGTAACAGAAATACTTAACATGGGCAGGCCCTCAAATTCTCACCTGTGACATGATGGGTGCTGAGAAGTCAGTCCTGGGGACCGTCACAGATATGTCAGACAATCATTTGCCCTGTGTCTTGTGTCCCTGCAGTTTCCCGGCTCTGCCTCTGTCACCCCTTGGCTGTGTTCAACTTTCCTCTCAACTCTGGCAGCGTCCTGAGCGGCCTCCTGCAGCCTCTGCCTCAGTGCAGAGGACCCCATGTGCAGGCCTGGTTGGTGTCTTTGAGGAGGTGGATGGATGGAGGGCCTCTTAGCAATGCACAGGGCATGCCTTTATACAAGGGATTTTTATCAATATTACTTTTATTGGATGCCAAGGTGTTTTGTAAAAGTCTTGTCCCTAATAGTATCTGCATCAGAATACCCAAGTGAAAAAAAAAAATCTAAATGAGCCCTGGCTGGTGTGGTTCAGAGGTTAGAGTGTCTGCCTGAGCATCAAAAGGTCTGGGGTTCAATTCCAGGTCAAGGGCACTACCTGGGTTGCTGGTTTGCATCTTGCCCCCGGTGAGGGCACAGGTGGGAGGCAACCAGTCAATGCATCTCTCTCACATTAATGTTTCTCTCTCTCCCTCCTTCCCTTCCACTCCCTCTGAAAAAGCAACGGGGAAAATATCCTCAGGTGAGGATTTACAATAACAACAAAAGTATTCTAAGTAAGTTACAAGCCCAAGACTTGGGATTTTTACATAAAAGAAACTTTTTAAATATTAGCAATATTGAGGTGTTGTTTCTATTATCGGCATGGCGGCTGCTATTCCCATCTGTTCCTGTGCCTGAAAGTCAACCAGCCACTTCCCATGCGTGATCTCACTCCCCTGTCCTGACAGGCACGAGGCAATGTTCTTTCTTTTTTCCCCCCTACAGACTAAGTTTTTACCCTCACTTTATGGTTAAGAAAATGGCCCTCGCTGGTTTGGCTTAATGGGTAGAGCATTGGCCTAAGGACTGAAGGGTCCTGGGTTCGATTCCAGCCAAGGGCACATGCCTGGGTTGCAGGCTCAATCCTTAGTGCAGGGTGTGCAGGAGGCAGCCAATCAATGATTCTCTCTCATCATTGATGTTTCTATCTCTCTTTCCCTCTCCTTTCCTCTCTAAAATCAATAAAATATATTTTTTTAAAAAGAAGAAAACGGCAGCTTGGAGATGCTAATGAACAATGACTGAATGCTTACTCTGGGCCAGCCATCGCTCTGAGCACTTTATGTGCATCAACTCAACCTTAACTAACTCAGTTTCACTGATGGATATGCAGCAGCCATTAGTGTTACCCTAGGTAACTGATCAAGACATGGAGACCTAGAGTTTCAAGAAACTCACCTCAAATTCCTCCTTTCAGGCAGCAAAGTTGAAATTGACCCAGCAAAGTTGAAATTGACCCACACTAAAGCTTGTGTGTGTATTCAATTTGTGGACAGGGATCCAGAAGATAGACGGGAGAGATGGGATGGGGCTGGCTTATTGATAGTACTTTGGTCCTTTACCTTGAGGCCCAACTCCACCTGAAAACTGTCATTTATTGCATTTGAGATGCTGCATACAAGATGAAGCAAAATCTCTAGTGCTGAAAGGCAAACACTGTAATCATCTGCCTGACTTGATTCTTTATTCCAATAATATGAAAATTGTCAATTATGGATGAATTATGGATGCTACGCAGGCCTATAATTTTCAGCTGCAGTTTTGTAAACACATGCAGCTGCCTTTAATTTTATTTTACCCGTCATGTAATTCATTCACACACACCTGCAGTTACCTAAGATCCAGAAACAAATGAAGCTGATTTTCAGTTTCTACCGTTTGTTTCGTACACCTCTCTGTTTAATTACCACATTCAGGGACTGAGATATCTGTTAAACACAGATGCATCCCAGGAAGGAGCCTAGCAATTATCCTTTAAGAATATACTCAAATTCCCACTTCAGCTATTGACCTAAATCATTACTTTATCAGCCAAAGCACAGGCATTTTGGGAAAGGAGACAATTGTAAAATCAATTTCTCTGCAATCATTAAGTCAGCAGAGGCTAATCATTAACAAATGGATTTGAGAGACGTACTGGAGACGCCTTGACATCAGAGGCATGGCTGGTGCTGGTGGGTTCTTGCTGCTCCACTGTGTCCTCAGCAAAGGTCAAGTCCTCACCACTGGATGGGCAGGAAGTCTTGTTTTAAGTCTCTCTCTCTCTCTCTCTCTCTCATTCTCTCTCTCTTTAAAAAATATTTTTATTGATTTTAGAGAAAGAGGAAGGGAGAGAGAGAAACATCTGTGTGAGAGTGTGTAACATCAGTTGGCTGCCTTCTCCATAACCCCTTACCAGGAATCGAACCAGCAACCTTGTGGTGCATAGGATGACACCCAATCAAGTGAGCCCCACAGGCCAGGGCTGTTTTGGCTTCATTATTAAGTAGCCATTTCTTAACTTCTCACCACTTCTAAGCTCACGTTCTCCAAGTTAGAATTTCCAATAGCAAGAGTATATCTTTCAACATAATTTCTTCAAAAGTCCTATGGATTTGGGTTTAGATTACCATCATAACCTCCATGAACCAAGCAGAAGCCAGGTGAAGACATGCTTTCCAAGGCTGGCCAAACTTTGGAAGGAAAGTTGAGGTTGAGTGTAATACTCCAATTAAGGGGAATGAATGCTGGGCAGGCAAATCAATTAATGTTCTTCTCACCCAGGAGTAGATAAAAGGAACCTACATTCTTTGCTCATAGCTCAGCTGTAATGTTCTCCTGGGTAGTTACATGTAGCATAATTGCCTTAGAAAATATTTTAAATGTCATCAAATCTAATGGGAGCTAGTGTTTTGACAGGTGTATCTTCCTATAGATCAATAGTGAACTATTCACATCAGATCTGATTATTGTTCTGATGGAATTTATTTCTCAGATGATTCAAGTCATTGATGGACAGAGTGGTTTATGAGAGGTTCAGGACACTTCCTAAGAGCAGTTAGAACCTGCTGATGAGTAGGAGAAGCAGGTAGGTCATGATTAGAAGCTGAGAAGGTGACAAGTTGAGGGGCAGGAGAGAATGGGAACTGTGTTGGCAAAGCTGAAAGAGTGGGTAGAGATGAGGGTGTTTCTCAGACCTAAGGTGAAAAGCTCTCCTATAATTTTGAAGGGCTTTGGAACTGGGTTCATAAAGACAAGTTTATTTTTCTTACCTTAAACCTCTAGGTATTAGCATCGTGCATGTTAGGAGGATTTGATGGTCAGTTGAGATTCAGATGCTGGTCTGACCAATCTATGGTGTCCTCCTCGTGGTGAGATGGCTAAGACACACTACTCCAACCTTGATGATGTCTTGAGTGAGAGAATCCTGTCATACAGCTCTTCTGATTTATTTATCAGAACAACCCATGGTGGAAAATCCTTGCCTTTGGAAATTCCTATTACCCACAGGTTGCTTAGATTGCTGGGTGGAAAATCAATTTTTTAACAATAAAGCTATTTGAAAACCTAGGTATGAGTCTTAGCATAGTTCTTATTATTCTTAATCACTTTAACTCTGCTTTCCAATCTCCACCTTTTAGGACTGATGAAAAATTTTGTGCCAGGCATTTTATCAATCAGAGTAATTAATGCTAGCTATTCTAATCAACCACATCCAATTCTTTATGGCTTAATATCATATAACTAGGGGCCTGGTGACAAATATTTGTGCACTCAGGAGGTCCCTCAGCCCGGCCTGTGCCCTCTCGCAGTCTGGGACCCCTCTGGGGATGTCCACCTGCTGGCATGCCTGGTCAGCCCGGATGAGGGGCTGATGGCTGTTTGCAGGCTGACCAAGCCCCTCAGTGTGGACCCTCACCCCATTGGGGTGTGGCCAGCATGGGTGATGGGCTGAGGGCTGTTTTCAGGCTGCCCATACTCCATTCAGGTTTTGGGCCCATACTGGGGTACCTGGCCAGCCTGGATGAGGGGCTGATGGCTGTTTGAAGACTGGCCAAGCCCCCCAGTGGGGTCTCTCACCCCACTGGGGTGTGGCCAACCTGAGTGTGGTCCTGAGGGCTGTTTTCAAGATTTCAGGCTCCCCACAGCTCCCATTGACCCAATGTCCCAGCAAGGCTGGCTGGAAGCAGGTTTCTGGGGTTTATTTATCTTCTATAATTGATACACTGTTCCTTTAAGCCAAGGCCTAGGCAGGTAACAAAGCCTCCTGTCTGCTTCAGCTCTGTGGTTTCTATAATTGAAAGAATGTTGCCTTAGTAGACTCTAGGCAGGCAGTTTCCTCCATCGCTGGTGCAAGGGAAGCCTGCTGTTTGCTTCAGCTCCGAGGCTTCTATAATTTAAACAATGTTGCAAATATGTTGCCTGAGCCTGGAGAAGCCCAGCTGACCGGCAGACAGTTTATCCCTGGTGCAATGGAAGCCTGCTGTTTACTCCAGCTTCGTGACTGCTGGCCTCCATCTTGGCTGGGTTCATTTGCATACAGTTGCTCTGATTGGCTGGTGGGCATGGCTTAGGTGTCCTATAGAAATGGTCAATTTCAATATTACTCTTTTATTAGATTAGATGTTATTTCTCAGTCCCTATCAAAGTCTGATTACATATTTAGCAACTGACTTTTCATGAGATGATTCAGGAGTTCTGGATGCTTCCATCAATTTCTAAGACTTCCTCAGAGTCCCTGACTGGGTCTACATCTTCAGTCAGCTAATGAGAAAAGAGAAAGAATGTGGCATACACCTGAAGGGTATACACAATTTCTGTTCATATTTTGTTGGCCAGATCAAGCTGCAAGGCTCCATTTTAATTACCAAGAATCCTAGTAAAGGTAATTTCCCTGTGCATCCAAGAAAAGGAAATTCAGCACTTCCTGCCACAATAATTACTGGGTTTTCTTTGACTATGGGTTTTCTTAAGATTATAGTAAAATCTAGGAACCTTAGTTGCCAAATGGGGCCTCTTTAGCCTAATCGGATTATAGCTATTAGTTCTCTTATCCTCTTACCCAAACCCATGGCATTTCTTCTCTCACTGCCCCAGGGGTACTCACACTAATCTGGAAGCCAGGATGTCCTCAGGCCATTCTTTTTAGGGAGCCATCTAGCCACCTACACAGTGTTCTACCCTGGGCTTTTGGACTCTACTCTAGAGACCCAAAGTGTCCTTTTTCTTTCTGGGGTAGTTTCCATTCTTGTCATTTTCAAATAACTTCTCTTTCTCCAGCTTTCAACACGTGGCACACATGCGTGCATGCACGCACACACACACACACACACACACACACACACACACACACACCTAATATCTCTCAACTGTACTTGGGACATTAGATTGACTTCTAATTTTTGCCCCACCTGAAGCCTTGAAGCAAGATGCATAGAAAGGCTTAGCTAACATTGTGAAGTGAAGATGGGAAAAATACAAAGAGTGAAAAATATAAATCATAATTCCAATAAAGTCATCATGTCATAAAAAATGTTAAAATGTATTGCCTATATTGGTACATCAGGCCCATGCCTTATTGCATTTAATCATCAAAACAACCCTATGGGCCTAGCTGGTTTGCTCAGTGGATAGAGCATTGGCTTGTGGACTGAAAGGTCCCAGGTTTGATTCTGGCCATGGGCACATGCCTGGGTTTTGTGCTCAATCCCCAGTAGGGGGCATGCAGGAGGCAGCTGATCAATGATTTTCTCTCATCGTTGATGTTTCAATCTCTCTATCCCTCTCCCTTCCTCTCTGAAATCAATAAAAATATATTTTTAAAAACCAACCCTATGAACTAGGTAACATTTCTCACCATAGCTGTGGAAACGGAGACTCTAAGAAGTTAGGGTAGTGGTTCTGAATATTTATCTCTAGGAGACAAGAACCCCTGTACAGCAGGCTCCAAATCCGGAGTCATTAGCAAGTAGGTCACAGGGCCGTGGCTGGTCATGGGGACTGGGACAGAGCTTCCATGGAGGCTTGTCCATCCCTGAACCATGCAGACATCAGCAGACAGTGGTGTTGCTCTAGAGCTGATCAAGCACTGACTGTGCCAGACATGTGTCAATCCATGTGTACACGCTGTCTCACTTACTTTTACATGAGTTAATATGATCCCTATTTTACAGAGGAGAAAATGGAGGCCAAGTGAGGCCATCACTTTCCCAGTTACTTAACAGCAGAGCCAGGACTCAAATGCTAATCTCTATGACCCCACAGACCAAAATCTCCTTCTGACTCCTGTACCTCATGGAAGACCCATCACAGAGTTGACTGGGGGAGAAGTCATCCTCCCTCATGATCTATGAGAGGAATAGCCACACCTATTTAGTCTTAGGCCACAAATTGAAATTAAACAAATCATTTCATTAATAATGGCTAAATAGAACAAGCTGGGCATGCACATGATATAGGAGAATTAAGTTTGATCCAAACCTGAAGGAAGTATTTTATAGAAACCTTATTCATAACTGCTCTTCTTTATTTGCTGCAATATTCATTTCATGAAGTAATTTTGGGGGTATTAAATGTGAACAGTTTAATGCTATATAATTAATTGCACTGAGCTTCAGTTATAACTGCTAATTGATCCAACCTACCAGCTTAGCACCTGGCAGCCATGATGAGCACAGCTGTGATGGCAGGCAGGTGGTTGCAATAATTGATTTTTACTTTTCCCCCCTCCTCTTCTCCCCCTCGCTCTCCCCCCCTCCCCCCACCGCACCACCCCTTCAAGTACCATGTGGTCCAACCCAAGGGCAAAGCAGGCTACAATTGGCCCAAGGTTACCGGTTCTGATTTTGGAGAAACTAAAAGCAATGAAAGAACAGACTACTCAATGAGTTTAGGGTAAGGTGACCAGATGTCCCGCTTTTGGCGGGACAGTCCCAATTTTAACAATTTGTCCCGCATCCTGCTTCGTTTTTAAAAAGTCCTGATTTTTGGAAAGAATGCACAACAAGCTAGGGAATGGTGGGAGAATGGGAAGGGAATATATGGTTTTCAGCGGCCATGTGGCTATTTAGCCAAGATATGAGTTTTATATTACTTTTGTTAATTTTATAAGTTAAACTTTAATAATAACAAATAATTGTTGAGAACTGATTATCAAGAACTGCTTATCAAAGTTTGAATTATTGATCAGTTGTTAGAATTCGACCACCATTGTTTGGACTTAATGAACAATGGCATGGCATTTTTGGGGATTGGCAATGACGAAAACATTTTGTAACTGTCTCTCAGACGATACACATCGTACTGTGTGCTAGTAAGCTAATTAAACAAGTGATGTCATTACAAATCAGCTATTTAGATAATTTAGGTAAGTAATTTATTTATTTCATAAACATAAATTTTCTTGAATTTAGCAGACAGTACTCGTATTATTTATATTTTATAGTGGCGGCAAAAAGTCTAGTGCTGGCCTTGAAAGTGACATGACTTACGTTACAGCAAATTCAGAGGAAAAATAATACAAGTTAGTATTGCTATTATTTAGAAAGAAATATAGGATTAAAATAAAAATAAAAATAATAATGCGTTGTCCTTACCAGGAACTAATGCTGCAACTGAATGCGTTTTTTCTATGGTACATAAAGTGTGGACATCAGAAAAATCACAATTAAGTGTTGAGACTTTGAAAGCCATTTTATGTGTGAAATATAATTTAACAAATTCTTGTGAAAATTTTCATGACCTTTTAAACAATGACAGCAATCTACTAAAAAAGAATTCATTCAAATGAGAAATATGCCAAAGAATAAAATGATACTATAATTTTTTTATTATTATATTTGTAAATTGTACTTATATTGAAATTTAAAAAAATATATTACAATACTATTTTTGTGTTCTATGAAAATTTTTGTTGCTCCATATAGACCAAATTTTTAATCAAGAACCCCCCTGGTTGGGGTAGGGGAGGACGGGGGAAGGTCAAAGGGGAAAAAAAAGAGACATATGTACTACTCTTTGTAATATTTTAAGTAATAATAATAATAAAAAAAGAACCCCCCGGTCAATGGTGTCCCGCTTTCCAATGTTAAAATCTGGTCACCTTAGTTTATGGTAAATAAAGCACATGTACCAAACTGTTTACTGAGGCAGAATTGGGAAGAGGAGCCAGGATCCTGAGATAGGTCTGGAGAAAGGGAGAGACTGTTAGACCAGAGGTCATTGTACCTGAGCATTAACTTCTGAGCTCACTCCTAACCGGAGTCTCTGGGAAGCAAGGGAGGGTGGGAGCCCCAAGGAAAGCTCAGGATCTGCATTTATGGGCAGGCGGCTGTGGTGCTCAGAAGCTTCGGTAGGGAATCAGGTAGAATGCTGTCTGTTTGATTGATTGTTTGCCCCTTTCCCCCCATCCCTGGATTTGCTTCTTAAGTGTGAGACTTTACAAAATGCATGTGACTTTAGGCCTGTTTCCTCATCTGCAAAATAGAAATGGATCATATGCCTGTAGTGCCAATAAATGAGAAAATGCACTGCTTAGTTCTCAACCTTCTGGCCCTTTACATACAGTTCCTCATGTTGGGACCCAACCATAAAATTATTTCATTGCTACTTCATAACTGTAATGTTGCTACTGCTATGAATCATAATGTAAATATCTGATATGCAGGATGGTCATAGGCAACCCCTGTGAAAGGGTCATCCAACCGTCAAAGGGGTCGAGACCCATAGGTTGAGAACCGCTGGCTTAGCACATTGTCTTCTGTGCAATAATTGGTCCATTAAGACTAATCTATTGTATTGTGTTATAACCAAGAAAGGAAACAATTCAGTGACCTGCATTTTGAGCTAGGATGATTCACAACTAATAAACTTTGAAATGCTAAACATTATCATCTTCATCTCCATAATAATAACAGCCACAGTTTATTGACTATGAATTATGTGCTGGGGAAACATTTAAGTCTTTGTTAGTTTTAATTTAAGCCATTCTTAACCTTGAGATAGTTAGTAACATTCCTATTTTATAGATTAAAAATGGAGACAGAGAAATGATGTTACTTCCCCAGTGCCATACCTACTTTTCAGTGGCAAATGAGGGAGTTAAGGTAGAACTCTGCTATTTCAATTCTATCACCATTATCCACCGTGCTTTCTGACTTTATAAACCCTTGGGGAAATGTGATAAGGTTCTTTTAATGCCATATTAACAAAGTTTTATAGTGGGGTGCTAGCATAGCCTGTGGATTCAGAGTGACGTCAGAGCAATTGGTATGATTTAAAAAATACGTTTAGAGTGTATTTAGAAAGGATCTGGAAAGTTATTATTTATATTTATTTATTACATTTATTTATTATTTATTAGCTTTTCTCTATTTTTGTTTGCTGTCTCTGTGCTTTAAAGCATGCTCTTGACCATGCTTTGTCGTAATCCATGCTGAGGTCAATGTTTAGCAGCAGGTAGAAAACCTCGATAAGCCTGTGATCTTAACCCAGAAAGCCATTGCCACAAGATATTAAAAATGATCACAATAAAGATGAGTATCACTCTATCAAGAACATAATAAATAAGCTTCTCTTCACTGGAAACAAATCTCTCTCAATAGCTGTAGAGGAGGAAAAAATAAAATAAAATTAGCCTTGCTTGCAAGGCACACAAACAAACAGGAAAAAATAGTTTGTTTTTAAATAGTTTCTAGTCTTTTGGAGCTACCTTCCAATCAATAGAAATGACTAAGCAATCCTATTGCCTCATCTCCCAGGTTTTATGCTTCCATTTATTGAACCAATATAATACACATGTGGTCTCTTAAGTCAGTCATTCCCAAATTGGACTGGCATCTTCAGTTTATCTCCAAATGGCTTGGGCTGAAAATTTCATTGTAACATGTCTGTGACCTAATGACATGCTAGGGGACAGCCAGACCTCTCCTTTAGTTTCCTTGGTAATGAAAATAAGCCTTCTTGGCTTGGAAGTCTTGGGTTGTAATAATAAAAAAACCATATCTCGTGTTTTGGCCCAGGAGGAGCCCTGTAAGACCTGGGCAGCGGTCACGTTTGAGTCCCTTCACTCTTGGATGCATCCTCTCAACCTTAGATTTAACAGGTTCCAGAGCTCAAGAGCTTCTGTAAGAATCGGCTGAAATTAAAAGCTGTGATAAGACTTCAACCAATTTCCTTGCGAAATCGGCCCTGAAGAGCAGCCTGAATATCGTCTCAAGGCCCTTGTCAAATGCTTTGCAGGACCTCGATGGTCCCGGCAGCCCCAGATTGATAGGAAATAGGCTTCAGATGTTAACAAATCTCTCGCACCGGTTTTGTCCTGCAGCCCAGCTCTGCAGTGGTGCTGATTCAGTGCCTGGCTCTCGCCAGCATGGGCTGGGCACTGGCTCCAGGCATGCCATGGGAGTCCCTACTTATTCATAATTCTGCCAACGCTGAGCAGGTGACACCTACAGAATAGTGAAATGTGTCTCTTTTAGGTGTTGATTTCAAATGCAGCTTGTGAAAACTGTGTAAGTTTCTCAAAGGTTATTTAAGTTTATTTTTATTGAATCTTGATATTAGATATAATGTATTCAGATTGACCCCAGGTTAGAGAGAGGTATGAGGAGTTATCATCAATCAAGAAGCCCTACCCAGCCCAATCTTCAGGGCCAGTAAACCTCAATCTTTCTCCCACTGCATCTAAGGTGAAGTCATTGACTTGTACAGAGGGCCATGTCATATGGAATCAGCCGATTCTTAGATGAAACCCTGGCGCATTGAGATGAGACGGCCTAAATCTCAGGAATTGCAACTGAATTAAGTTATTTTTCCCCTCTTTTTCTCTCCCATCCGCACATTCCTTCTTTCTTTTTTACAAAGTAAATGCCTTTGATGTCATGCAATTTAAATAAATGTATGCTATAACTCTGGATATATAACTGCATGAGGAGATGGCATTTTGCATATATAGGGGTGAGGGGAGAATCTTGTAGTTTGAATGGGGAATATCCACATCTTCGAAGTTCACCAAGACAGAGGTTGGATGAAAGAAGAGATTACAATCACTGCCTAGGCTCATTCAACAAGCAAAACTGAGTGCTTCCCTGCTCTCAGCATTATTCTGTTTGATGGGACAGAGATGAGAGGGACAGAAGCTCTGGTCTCAAATAGCTCACAGTCTTGTCCTAGAGAGGAAATGGTTGGTAGGCAGCAAGGAAGCCACGTGACTGAAGGATCTGGATAAAGGGTGACAGCAGATAGGCAGGGGTGCTAGAGAAGCGCCTGGAGCTCACAGACCTCTGGAGCCCCCAGGGCAGCCACTGGCACCCTGCTGACCACACCAGGCCCACCCCTTGTTGTGAAAACAAGGATTTACTGTAACAACCACACCCTTTTGTGTTGTCTCTGAGCAGCTGCTTCCACACAACCACAGCAGAACTGAACAGTTGCAACAAGGCCCTGTGGCCCACAGAGCAGAAATCCTTTACTATTTGACCTTTTGCAGAACATGTTTGCCATCGCTGGTGTAGAGACAACAGACAGATGCCTCTCATGACTTTTGATTGAAAGTAGCAGAAGGGAGGGCCGTTAATCTCTCTACAGTAGCGGAGGTGCCTCCATGCTTCTGGGGGTGTTTCTCAGCCACTCCACTCGAGTCAGGACCACATTTCCCCCTTGAACCAGTAAATGCTGCTGTTTTCTCCTTCCCCTTTGGCTCAGTACTGTAGGCTCTATCAGTATTCTGACTCTTAAAAGACCTCCCTGTCATTCTCTGCAAGTCCCATTAACTGTGTGTGTACCAATCTGACAGAGTGAAGTTCTGGAAACAGTATTGTGAGCCAGGCAAGAATCGGAAGAGGAAATATACTACACTCTTGCCTCAAGGATTATGTTCTCTGAAAAACCTAAAGTGTTTTATAGTGAGCTCTGTGTCCAGACTCAGAATGAGGAATGACAAACTTTGAGATAAATTGGTTTGTGAAATATTTATGTGCACTTTGTGGCACAGACAGGAGGTGATCTGTTTTGTATTTGAATCAGCTTGGGACAGAAAGAAGGAGGCAGAGCCTTAATGAGATTTTTTGAAGCCACTTTTGAATTCATGTTGGCAAAAGACAAATAGTTAAGACTTTTAATTTCTATAAACTTAATGGCTAGAAAACAAATAATGCTTTATTAGCTTAAATAAACATAGCTTTTATTTCAAGGGCATGCTGATGTATTTTTCTTTCTGTGTAATTTGCTGAAGGACTACTCTTGTCTATGTATTGCTCAGCCTTTTCTGGTATGTTTGGTTGGATTTTAACAAAGTACTATTGATTTAAAGAAAAGAAAAACAATAAAGAATGTAGGGTGATTGCAGCTTGATACAGTGGGCAAGCCCTTTGACCTGGGAGTTAGCCAACAGGCATCTTCATACCAGCTCTGTGATGGTATTGCTGTAGAACTGTGGGTAAATTACATATGGGACTCACTTTCTTAATTACTAAAGTTAATGTGTGAACAAAATCTGTGGCAAGGAATATAAACATTTGCACCACAAACTTGATGTTTTCACTATAGCAGACATTACTAGTCCATCTCTGTTCATTATTCTCCATCAAGTCAATCTCAGAATTTTCTTTAATTTAGTGTCCTGAGCAGCTAATATCAAGAAATATGAGCTTCTGTATAAATCTAAACTGTTTGTCAATAAACAAGTAGACTGTCTCTGTGTTCTATGATGGCATGTGACATCATCATGGCTTTTTTCCTACATATATCCTATAGTGTCATCTTCTGCTAATGCACCTATGTTTTAAAGACTGCACATGTTAAGAAGTGGATAGGAGGATAGGACATAGAAGAATAAATAATTACCCTTTGGTTACTTTGGGGACAAGAAAATCACAATGAAAGTTTTAACTTTGCCTTGTCCTTAAATAATCCTGAGTGCTATGGGAGATATAGCAATTATAATTGTTAAAATGGGTTTGCCATTGATTATTGCCGAAGCATGATTCCTCCATGCCACTCTGATTAAACATGATATACTCTGCTTGAAACCCAGTGCATAATATACTAGTATTAGAGAACCTTGTCTAAGGTTCAAAAAATGGTGAGGATAAAGAAATTGGCCTGGGGTATAGTGCTGTCTTGGTAAAATTGTTTTTCTTATTATATAAACCATATTCTGAGACAAATATTTATGTGCTTATTGAAAAATACTGTTTACTTTAAATCTTTATAAATATTTCTCTTTTCCATTCCCTGTTTTCTGCATGTGTGGTGTGGAATCCCTTCACATCAGGAACTGGAAAACCATAGCAGATGTTGGCAGAATAGAAGGTGCCCACAGAGACTCCTGAACTTACTAAATGATAAGACCCAGAGGTGAAAGGCATAGCTTCCATGTTTAAGCAATCAATACAAGTTTCATTTTAGTGAAAAAGCTTGCACTGAGCTACAGTATTGGCACGTTATCTGAGTACTGCATGCTTCTCACTGGTTTATGAAGGCCATACGAAATTATCAACTTAAAAATCAGTCTGCTTTATTTGGTCAAACATTTAATTAACTCCCCCCTAATGCCTTGGCAGGGTCAGGCCAGATGATTTCAGCCTGTGGGCAGGACAAAGTTTAAATAAAGAAACATATTGTGACCTGAAGGGAGAGGGTTTTCTTTGCCTTCAGTGGCCCCACCCAGACTGTTTTGGTGTAGGCTTGCTAACTTCCTCCATCCCATTATTTTTCTTGTTGATACTGTTATTCCATCTTTTGAGTCTTAAATATAACTTCTGCAATGAATATTAGGCTAGTATTTTAATTCAGCTCAATTGAGACGTAATGATTTCCTCTGACCTCTGGGTTCCACAGCTGACCTTATACCACTTCCTGGTCAGCATTATTAAGTAAATGCTCAATTAATAGTCACTACAATTAGTATCCCCTTTTTCAGTTGAGGAAAAAAGAGCTGTTAGTATTTTCCAGTTATCTCTAACTGTGCATTCTCATCACACTCACTCTTGTTTTTTTGTTTCTATTTTCATGCTTGCCTCCTCCACATGGTGTCCCTGCCTAACTCCACAGTACAGTGACCCTCCACGTGTAACCTCTTCTGTACAAATTAATTCTGTATTGTTCACCCTTATAAGAGTTTTCCTCTTATAATTGTTGCATATGTCTTAACTAGGCTACAAAACACCAACATTTCCTTTAAAACAGAACACAGAACTTACACCTAAGTTCTGTTCTGCCTACAGTGCCTAGCATAGAGATACCCTCCAAGAAAATATATTTCATTTAACTAATAAGCTCAGGACCCTTCTACAAACCCCTGGCTGTGAAACCAAAACCATAGAGTCGGAGAAATAGTGCAGTAGCTCTCAATGTCTGCATGCTTCCGATTCACCTGGGGTGTTGGTAAATATGCAAATCTCATCATTCTTCCAGATGAACTGTCTCCAGCAGTATATGGGCATTTTTATGTCACAGAACTTCAATGTCCAATTCAGTAGCCAATAGCTACACATGGTTTGTCTTAATGTGCTCAGGCTACTGTGCCAAGCTCCACAGGCTGGGTGGCTGATGAACAGCAGACATTTGCTACTTTTCTGTAGGCTGGAAGCGAATCCAGGAAAGGATCCGTTTGGGGTTGCAGACTTCTCATGGTTTCCTCACGTAGCAGAGGGGGCTAGGACTCTCCCTGGAACCTTTTTCATAAGGAGAACACTGCTCTCATTTCAAGAGGGCTCTGCCCTTATGACTTTCCACCTCCCAAAAGCCTCTCCTCCTGCAATCATCATCATTGGGGTTTAGTGCCAACATATGGACTTGGGAAGGGCACAGACATTTGACCCAGCATGATTATTTAAATTAACTAAAATCAAATAAAATTAAAAATTCAATTTATCAGTCACAGTAGCCATCTTTCCAACATTCAATAGCCTCATGTGGCTGGTGGTGACTGGACTACATAAATATTTTCGTCACAACAAAGTTTGTTAGAAAGAGTACAACTGTCTTATACTAGTTTGATGAACAGTGTCCTTCAATCATACATATAAAAATAGAGGCAGAGCCATGAAAATTCTCTGATAGCTGGAGGTTTCAACTTGAAGAACCATAATTACTTATATCCTCATACATGGCAGTTTATGAAATAAGTTGGCGGCTTGGGAAGCATAGCAACAGCAGGGTCACCATCCCATCGATCACATTCTGGGTGCCCTCTATCAGCTGCATTGCACACACTCACTTCCTTCAAATCTCAAAGAAGTCAGATGAGTTGGTGCTGGTGTTCCTAAACCATGGGAATGCAAGGCTAGACACTCCGTGAAGGTCACTCAGCTAGTAAAAGTGAATAAGCTTGCAGCCCTGATGATTCTAAGGTCAGTGCTTACTCTCTTCATGTAATTGACTGGTTCTACCCATATGTAGACATTGCATTGGTTTTAATGACTAAAGAAGTTAATGCTTCACATTGAACCTGCTAATCGCTATAGGAAAGTGTGCTAAAGGCTGAGTTGGCCCTAAGATCTGTAGGCCCAGGTTTAAATCTGTAATTTCATTGACATTCCCTAACCTGGGTCAAATATTTCATCTCTCTGTTCTGAGAGTCTGCTCTCCTTATCTCTATTGTTGCATAATTCACTGTGGGCTAACATTACTTGCTGTGCTGGCTGCATTCCCCTTGTAAACTATGACATTCTTGAAGGTTGGGGCTAGATCTTGATTATCAGGGTATCCCAAATACTTGGGGTATGGTGAATGCTAAACACATTTCTGATGAGTGAATTATAGAAACAATTTTTGCTGCAAAACTGGAAAATCAAGGAGGAGGATGGAGGTGACAGTGAAGTAATGTCAAGATCTGCCAGAGACTATATTAAAGGACATCCTTCCAGAACGCAATAGGCAAAAAGAGACTGAACCCAACCTGGAGTTCTACAGTTTAGGCAGTTAGGTCCTTAAACAATTTAATCCCTTTTATGTCTCCTGACCTAATCTCTCAATCTTCCCATCAATGCAAAAATTCCCTCTCTGCTGACCACTGACAACATGCTTTAGCTTGGGTGGCTGGAAATTTTTATTTTTTATGTTTAACAGATATGCTAATCTCAGGAACGATGCATGTCAGTTCCGGCCTCATTAAGACAATGCCCGTTCCCTTCCCATTCACTGCTGACTGAGCACATCCACTGCACTCTCTGGGTCCAGCTTTCTAATTTGGCCATAAAAATTCACTCAGGTAGAGACTTGTCCCCAGAGGTCTTGCTTCTGAATGGTACATTTTCAAACAGGTTCTTAAAATGCATTGTTTAGTGTATGTGGACTGTTTTGGAGTTTACAAACATTCAAGTGGAATTCTAAAAAGGGCCTTTAGAGCCTTTTAACTTACCTGCTACCTGAAATGTTGACACTTCATCCTGGAAGTAGCCTCAGGTAAGTTTAGAATGAATCCTTTTCTCACCTCTGGGTGATTGTTGTGGTTACATTTATGGAATACTAGGAATCCATTGCAGGAAGATTCCTGCAAGAATAGGGCTTCCTGAGCTGGAGAGAAGCAGAGAAGGGAGCGAAGCCCACCGAGGCAGGCTTCTCTCCCTTCTCTGTTGCCTTGCTTCCTCCCATCTCTGCTACCTCAACTCCCTCCCTTCTCTGCCACTTTGCTCCCTTTCGTTTCCACAGTCTCTGCAGCCTCGCTCCCTCCAGTTTCTGCTGCTTAGCTCCCTTCTGCAGCACTTGGCTTCCTTCTAGGCTGTCTTAACCGCCATCTTGGCTGGGTTAATTTGCATATAGTTGCTTTGATTGGCTGGTGGAGGTGACTTGGCTGATGGGCGTGGCTTAGGTGTCTCAGAGTGATGGTTAATTTGCATATTACTCTTTTATTAGATTAGATTTCCAGTTTTTATAAACTCAACAAACTCTCATCTTTGCAGTATCTCTTCTTTTTTATGACATTCTCTCTCCCATTTCCATTGGCTTTTGCACCTATTCAGCTTTTTCCTCACCATCTCATCTGCAAAGTTCATTCTCTTTGCAACACAAACATATGTGTGTTTGTGTGTAGGTCCATATGGAAAATTAAATTAATATTTAGTGTTTATGGTTCGCTTTGAAATTTCCACATATGCATACTCACTTTGGAAATTATCTATGATACATTTGTCCTATAATTTTACTTTTCCATACATTTAGATTTAACCAAGTTGACTTTTCCCCCATTATAATACACATAGAGTTGAAATAGGAAAACTGAACTGGAATGTATGATGTTCCTCTGGGAAAGATGATTCCGGGTCCTTGCAGGTGGAGTCGAAGAATGAAACCACGGACAAAAAGTGATGTAGTAAAAGACGAAAATTTATTGAGAAACAAGCACAGACTCCCATGTGGGGAGTAGGAGAGAGTCCCATTAAGTCCCTTTTTTCTACAGTTTATAAAGGCTGCAGTTTTGTGTGCCCTGACATCCCTTCTGATTGGTCCCTGTCTTCTCTGATTTGGTCACTACATCAACTTCAGAGCTCAAACCTCACATGAGGTACATGAGGTTCTCTGCTTCTTCTCCCTTATTGTTTTCCTATTCCATCTGGGCATTCCTCTTTCCTCTCTGAATGCAGGGTTTCCTTCCCTTTATTCTGTAAATGTGTGCCTTCTGCAGCTCTCCGCTACCTTATTCTATGGAAACATACCTTCTGCATCTCTGTAGCCCTGTGCTTTTTCCATGGACCCCTTAATTCCTAAAACCTGTGTATTTTACCCCTAAAAACTCCTTTCAGAGTGACTAAAAAGACCTTGTAGATCCTCCGAGGTATATCATTCTAGGAATATATTTTGTCCCCTAAACTCCATGAAATATGTTTAAAGTTAATTTTTTAAATGCTGCTGTGTATATGCAACTACTTTTCAGTATTTGTATCCCTTTCTTTTCATACCATGAATCAGCAAAGTATGCCTATTTGTGCATGAACTCTTTGCACAAACATTCATTATGGAGAATCAAAGGGATAAAGATCAGGCCACATGCAGTACCCAAAAGGGAAGTTGAAAATATGTAGATCTAGAGGGAATTGTGCTGAGTAAAATAAGTCAGACAGAGAAAGAAAAATGCCATCTGATTACACTTACATGTGGAATCCCCCCCTCCCCCAAAAATACAGTAACAAACAAACTCATAGATACAAAAAAACAAATTGATTGTTGATGGATGGGAGGGAGTTTGGGGAGGTGGGTGAAAAGGTGAAAGGGATCATGAATTAGAAGTTGCCAGTCAAGGAAATAACAATAGTCAAGGAAATGTAGAGTACAGCATAGGGACTATCATCAATATATTGACTAACCTTATTGGGGTGATCACTTGGTCTAATTACTATGTTGTACACCTGAAATTAATACAATATTGTATGCCAGCTATAATTGAAAAATAAATTTAAGACAAAGAAAACAAGTATATAACCCACAAGTCTATATTGTTTTATGCAAGAATCATGGACTGTTGGGATTTCAGAATCTCACCTTCTATCTGATGAGTGATGCCATGAATCAACCATCACTTCTAACAGTGAAAAGTTATGATAAACGAGCAGCAGTCTTGATGCTTACAAGGTGGGAACTTCCAAAGCCCTTTCTGCCTCCAGCAAAGCTGCCTAACCAGCAGTAATGAGACCTCGGCCCTGCAACACACACACACACACACACACACACACACACACACAGATTCTGCCCACTCCTAAGTCTGTCTGAAGTCCTATCTTTAGAAAAAGACTTCTTAGGGTAACACTGCAATCGTAAGCTGCCTCAGGAAGAAGAATTGTCTCTCACATAGCCAACTAGCTGCAGCATAGGAAATGCATGGATGTGGCTAAAGCTACAGGTGTAGATGGTTCTACATCTTCATGCATACCTGCTCCAAGCACCAGGTAAGGAGAGGTGGCCTCTATCCTCAAGTTGGCTGCAGTCTGTTCTGCAAAACAGGTATCTTGCCAGCATCCTATAGTAACATTTACTATTAAAATAAAGGTTTCTTTATTCAGCAAATAGTTATTCTCTGAATAAGTGTTGTGTATGTGCCAGGCACTATTCAAGGCTGTGGGAATACAGTGATAAACTAAACAGATAAGACCTTGCTCTCATGTCTCTCGGGAAGGCAGGCGATAGGCAAGTAGTCAAGCTGGGGAGGCAAGTGTATATGTTTTGCTAACTGCTCTATCGCAGCATCCAGTACAGTATCTGGCATATAATATGTGCCTAATAAATATGTAGGAAACAAATAAAAATAACTATGAGTACAATAAGGGCTGTAAATGCTTCTAAGGGGAAATATTTCTGTGGTGAAAGGATGAGGGGGCGCTGAGGAGGGCAGTCCGTTCAGCCTGCAGGGGCCAGAATTCCAGAAGAGTGGCCAGCAATGCCAGATGGAAAAGGAAAGCCAGGCAAAGGCAGGCATGCATGACCAGATAGACTCCAAATCCTGAATTCAGCATCACCCAAACCCCAAGACTATAGTTAGGCCAGTTGGAACTGGATTGCGAAGGTCTTATTTGCCAGGGGGAAGGTTTGGTATCCTGTGGAGACTGGAGGCACCTGAAGGTTTTCAGCAGGTAGATTTTCAATCCATCTACACTTCCGACTGTCTCCTTTCCTGAGTCACTTCCCACCATCACAGGTGGTGCCTGTTCCCTCCTGTTAGTGCATTTTGTCCCTCACCCGTCAGCCAGTCAGACAAGCAACCGCCCCTTTGAAGCCTTTTCAGACTAGTTCCCTACAACGAGCAAGACACGGGTTCCACTGACTTAGGAACCAGACAGCTTGCCATCTGGGGACCACTAACCAGGCAGAGCCACCTTGCCAGGGCAGCTGTGGGGCACTGGACAGCGGGGGGTGGTCAGCAGCCCTGCCCTGCCCCCTGTCCTGGGGCACAGAGAGCCACGCCGAGGCTGACGGCCCACAGTACCAGTTAGCTGTGTGCAGGCATCTGCCTCATGCCTCCCTTGTGAAGCTCAGGGTGCGAGCAAGCACCCTCTGCGATGGCCAGGACGGGCCTTCTCCATGCAGGGGTGTCAGTTTAAGCGTCAGAGGAAACTCCTGCTTATCAAAGGGGGCTGGACGCTCAGGAAGAGCTGGCATTTAATGGCCCATTTGTAGGTCCTGAAAGAAAGCCCCTTGCGGGCTTGTGGAAAGGCTGGGCAAGTGCACCCGCCAGGAGCCTTACACGGGGTAGACATGCAGTAAACATCTGAATGATACATAAGATCAAGGATGGAAACTGCGCCTCTGGCAGATGCCTCTGCTGAGAGACCATACTTAACTATCCTTGGCGCAGGTTTTGGGTTCTCTAATGCGGCCTCTGCTGTCTTCACCGCGCAGGACAGGGGTGTTAACATGATCCAGAGGCATCCAGGAGGGTTAGGGAGACTACCCCAGGGCACCTGGCCAGTCAGCGGTTGGGACATGAACTTAGGTCAGCTGGATCACAATGCAGACTGTTCCTTCTGTGCTCTGAGGGGACAGTTCCCATGCACAGCTCCCTAATGCTCAGTGTGGCCTTAAATAACTGCTTTGAAATCACCTTGTAGGAGGTAGAATGCAGATTCGCGGGACTCACCTAACCAACCTTTCTGGAACTAGGCTCCCAGGAATCTGCTTTTCAGACAAGAGCACTAGAGAAACCTCACCAACAAAAGTTTAAGAATTACTGTACCAAAGTACACCTAACCTCGGTTGAAATATTTAGTAAAACTAAGTCATTCCCAAGGTTGAGCTTAAAAATAAAGGAGAATCCAAGTAAATATTTTTTTTAAGAAACTGCAAAGCCAAACATGGAGGTAGGACTAAAGGCCACTTTCATTGTCATTGGTACAATGGCCTCTATTTTTTTAATTCAGTTCTTTTTCTTTTCTATTTTGGTTAAGTTTTTATTTTATTTTAGGGACAACTGACTAGGACTGTGAATTTAGAAATTTTTGTCTATTTGTTGCTCCTAATATACTTCTTTTCAGATACAAAAATAGGCCTGATCTGTTTGGTTCAACAGCAACTCACAGGAACTACTGTACCCTGTTTAGGTTCCATTCCTCCGTACCTATTGCCATTTGCTGTAATTCTAGGTTCTTCGTTTTCAAAATATGATGAGTAATACCTGTGAATCAAGTTTAACAGACTTAACATTGTTAGAGCAAATTATTCACTGAAATGAAGTCTTAGAATGTTAAAGCAGATAACAGAGTAGTCACAGTTTCATTCCCTGTTATATACATTTGCCAGTTTTCAAAGAAAGTAGTTAGACTACACTTCTGGAAAGAGTCACAGTTTAGATGATGATTGGTTGTAAGCCACATTTGACTAATCTCTATTCCAGCCTAAGAAGAATGAAATTAAGAAGACTCTGGTTTTCTTCAGGTCCTGGTGGGAGTTTATGACTGTGTTTTGGCCCTAACAGGTTTGGCTCAGTGGATAGAGCATCGGCCTATGGGCTGAAAGGTCCGAGGTTCAATTCTGGTCAAGGGCATGTACCTTGGTTGTGGGCACATCCCCAGCAGGGAGTGTGCAGGAGACAGCTGATAGATGCTTCTCTCTCATTGATGTTTCTAACTCTCTATCCCTCTCCCGTACTCTCTGTAAAAAAATCAATAAAATATATTAAAAAAATAACAGTGATTTGTAAAGTCTGGTATTAGTGATTTAGCTAAAAATTATTCTTGATATTTTGAAGCTATCTCATTCACCATGAGTTTGAAAGGTGTTTTGTGTGTGTGTGTGTGTGTGTGTGTTATTGTTTAATTTAGCAAAAGTTTACTTCAAGGAATCTAAATCTGCTTCTGAATATATATATATATATATATAAACTAATAAAAGCGAAATAGTAAAATTAACCGTTTCTCCGAGACAGGGTAAGCCACACCCACCAGCCAATCAGAGTGGCTGTATGCAAATTAGCCCAGGCAAGATGGCGGCCGGGAGCCTCGGAGAGAGCAGCGGGTGAATCTTGGAAACCAGCGGGCAGCAGAGTGGGCTGGGCAGGTGGTGGCTGATGCCTTGCAGGGTCCAGGCGGAAAGGCCCCGCACCCCAGCGCTGTGAGCTCTGCTTCGGCTCCGAGCCGCTGGGGAAGGAGGCGCGGAGGACTTGGCCTGCGAGGCGGAAAGGCCCCGCACTCCAGCGGCTCTGAACTCCATTTCGGCTCAGAGCCGCTGAGCTCAGAGCCACTGGGGAAGGAGGCACACGTGGGGACTTGGCCTGCGGGGCGGAAAGGCCCCGCACCCCAGTGGCTCTGAGCTTCATTTCGGCTCAGAGCCGCTGGGGAAGGAGGCGCACACGGGGACTTGGCCTGCGGGGCGGAAAGGCCCCGCACCCCAGCGCTGTGAGCTCCATTTCGGCTCAGAGCCGCTGGGGAAGGAGGTTTGGAGGACTTGGCCTGCAAGGCGGAAAGGCCCCACACCCCAGCGGTTCTGAGCTCCGCTTTGGCTAAGAGCCTCTGGGGATCAGAGCTGCTGGGGAAAGAGGCACACGTGGGGACTTGAGCCGCTGGGGAAGGGGGTGCACGCGGGGACTTGGCCTGAGGGGAAGAAAGGCCCCCCTCTCCCTGCCACTTGGCTGGTGCTGCTCCCGCTTGGGAAGGAAGCGCCAGGGACCCGGCCTAGCGGGGAGGACAGTTGTGAGGGACCCAGGCCTGAAGGGGAGGATAGTTGGGGGGACCAGGCTTGCCTGGGTGGAAAGTTGGGGTGACCAGGCTGGCAGAGGAGGGCTGTTGGTGGCAATCCAGGC
>PVJC01010367.1:0-43788 GCA_004026665.1 Murina feae
TGGCTCAGTGGGTGGAGTATCAGCCTGTGAACTGAAAGGTCCCAGGTTTGATTCAGGCCAGGGGCACATGCCCAGGTTGTGGGCTCAATCCCCAGTAGGGAACTTGGATGAGGCAGCCGATCCATGATTTTCTCTCATCATGGATGTTTCTATCTCTCTCTGACTCTTCCTTCCTCTCTGAAATCAATCAAAATATTATATATATATATATATATATATATATATATATATATATATATATATATATATATACTAGGGGCCCAGTGCACAAAAATTTGTGCACTCGGGGGGTGGGAGTCCCTCAGCCCGGCCTGTGCCCTCTTGCAGTCTGGGACACCTCGGCAGGGGGCATTGTCTACCTGCTGGCATGCCTGGCCAGCCTGGGTGAGGGGCTGAGGGCCATATTCAGGCTGCCCACAGCCCCTTTAGGGTTCATGCACTGGGGGGTAGGAGGGCTGGTGAGTGCAGGCCTGGACGTTTCCCACCAGAGGGCCCACGATCGCACACGCCTAGTGGGCCCCCACCGCTGAGGGGACACACCTGGCGCAGAGCTGGGTGGTGAGCCAGGGGTGGTGATGCAGGATCCCCCAGTGGGGCCCTGCTGCTGAGCAAACACACCCGGGGTGGAGCCAGGCAGCAGACTGGCTTTGGATTCTCTGCACTGTGCAGTAGACGCTCCTGCACACCCTGTGGAGGCCCCTGGGGGGCAGATGAAGGTAGCGGATCCTGGACGGGTGCTCCAGCATGCCCCCGAGGAGGCCCCTGGGGCAGAGCCAGGCAGCAGACCCAGGACAGGCATTCCTGGACACCCCACGGAGACCCCTGGGGCAGAGCCAGGCAGTGGACCCAGGACAGCTGCTCCTGGACACCCTGTGGAGGCCCCCAGGGTAGAGCCAGGCAGCGGACTCAGGACAGCTGCTCCTGGATGCCCCGAGGAGGCCCCTGGGGGAGGGGCGGAGCCAGGCAGCGGACCCAGGATGGCTGCTCCTGCAAGCCCCGTGGAGTACCCACTCTCCTGCATGCCTGGTGGAGGCCCCCCGGGGGACGGAGCCAGACAGTGGACCTGGGACAGGCACTGCTGGATGCCCCGAGGAGGCCCCAGGACGGACCCCCCGCCCCCCCACTGAGCTGACACACCTGACACAGCTATGCTGGCCACGGAGGCTCCCAGTGCAGAGCCACCCTGCCAGCCTCCATCTTGGCTGGGTTAATTTGCATACAGCCGCTCTATTGTCTGGTGGGTGTGGCCATGAGCAGAGGCTCAGCCAGCCTAGGCAGGCAGTTGCAACAGAAGCCTTTGGTTTGCTCTAGCTCCATGGCTACTGGCCTCCATCTTGGCTGGGTTAATTTGCATACAGCAGCTCTGATTGGCTGGAGGGCCTGGCTGTGAGCAGAGGCTCAGCCAGCCTAGGGAGGCAGTTGCAACAGAAGCCTCTGGTTTGCTCTGGCTCCATGGCTGTCGGCCTTCATCTTGGCTGGGCTAATCTGCATACAGCCGCTCTGGTTGGCTGGGAGGCGTGGCTTGGCTGGTGGGCGTGGCTTAGGTGTCTCGGGTAATGGTCAATTTGCATATTACTCTTTTATTATATTATATATATAATTTTTAAAAAGAAATAAAATAGTTAATAGTTTAAAATGTTTGGAACAAGGTCTTACACATAGTGTATAATCTATGGAAATGTTAGGTATTGTTAAAGTATTGGTATTATGGGATATTTTTCTTATGGCACTTATGTTTTTGGATGAAAGTATTTTAAAAGAAAAATTATTATTGTGACTTTCCAGTCTAGGTATTGCCTAGATTTTACAGGTGTTTTCTTTCTTTCCCATGTCCCTGACAGGGATTATCTCAATGACAAAGTCTTATGGAGCAAGTGCCAGGAACCCGAAAATGTGGTGTCCTGGAATCTGACCCTCTTCTCCATCCTTCTCATCATAGCAGTGTTCCAGATGCTTCTCTGCACCATCCAGGTGGTTAACGGTCTCCTGGGGACCCTGTGTGGAGACTGCTGCAGGGTAAGTTAAGAACTTTGTCCTTACTCCTCAGGATGGGAAGCCAAGGCTGGCGTCCAGCACTAGTGGAATGACAGGGAGGAGAGTGTTGCAGCTACAGAAAGCCACAGCCAGGCTGGACAGTCTGGTGGCCCACTCTGACAATCAGGAAAAAGTGACATTGTGTTGCTGGAACCCAGAAATTCTGTTCTCTGTGCATGTTAACATTTCCAGGATGAAGTTGATGCAAATGTTTAGCTTCACACTTAGTTGACCATAGTCCTGGAGGCAAAGGACTGGGTATGCATAGAGAAATGTGCAGTGATGTCATGTGAAAGTCCCCAGGAAGTAGGCATGTGTTGCTGTAGCGCACCACAGTCTGGCCTGAAACATTCTCCCCATTTTCTAACTAGAGCTACAGAGTGGGTTAAATTTGCCAAGTAGTATACAGAACACACTTCAAGATAAATATTTTCTCTGTAAAAAAAAAAAATCATAACATACCAATCCTATCTAATAAAAGAGTAATATGCAAATTAGGCATCACTCCATCACAAAGATGGCCACCCCCATAGCCACAAGATGGCAGCACTAATTGCCAGAGGCTGCAGTGGGGCAAGGGTGGAGCTGGAAATTTCAGGGGTCTGGTAGTGTCCTGCCCAGGCCTGTAGACTTGGCCAGAGGCTGTAGTGGGGCAAGGGCAGAGCTGGCGACGGCAGGGGGCAGGATGAGAGCCAGTGACTGCAGAGGCCTGGGCTCTGTGAAGCCAGCAATTGGAGGGGCTTGGGGGGTCCCCTTCCCAGGCCTGCATCCTCGGCCAGAGGTTACAGGCCTGGGCAGAGGTGGAGCTGGGATTGGAGGGAGAGGAATGGAGCCCGTGATCAGAGTAAACTACAGAGGAAACACCTTTTCTTACCTCTCATCAGCTAAGCTCCCTGTATGCCACTGGTAATATTCTTAGTAACTTGGGTAATAAGAATTCCTAAAGACGATCTAGGGTTTTTCCACCACACTCCTGGAGAAAAAAAAATGAAGGCCCACTGCTGGAGGGTTAAGAAATGTCTCATCCTGCCCTAGCCAGTTTGGCTCAGTGCATAATGCCTCAGCCTGCTGACTGCAGTGTGTGGGTTCCATTCTTACCAAGGGCATGTACCTAGGTTGCAGGCCCCTCCCTGGCTGGGGCCCAGGTCAGGGTATATGTAGGAGGCAAGCAATCAAAGTGTTCCTCTCACTTTGATGTTTCTGTTTTTCCCTTCTCTTCCACATTCTCTAAAAATCAATGGAAACTTATGAGGAAGAAGAAAGAAAGAAAGAAAGAAAGAAAGAAAGAAAGAAAGAAAGAAAGAAAGAAAGAAAGAAAGAAAGAAAGAAAGAGAACGAAAGAAAATATCTTATGAAAGACACATCTTGAAAATGCCTAAAGAAAGTTGTCATTTTTTCATGGTGAAGGGACTGGAGTCCGTGTTGATGAAAACACCTTGGTGGCTGTGGTGACTGGCAGTGGCTGCAGCAGCGGGGTGATGGGGCTGGTGGCTTCCCCTGATTAGCCTGGTTGCCTCCCACAAAGGGAGGCCAGACTGCAACTTAGGCCCGCTCCCCAAGAGGAACAGGGAGCGGGCCTAAGCTGTCAGTAGGACACCCCCTGAGGTCTCCCAATATGTCAGAGGGGGCAGCCTGGGCTGAGGAACCAACCCCCCCCCCCCAGTGCACGAATTTCATGCACTGGGCCCTAGTTAAAAATAAACAACTATATTTTAATGAGATATCTGATATAAAAGAGTGAAATATTCCTAAAGTGGGGGAAAAGGAAGGTACAAAAGGTTTAGTCTCAAATGATTGTAAGTTATCAGCAAAGATATAAAAATAAAAATAAACCTATGGGAAATAAGATAGTGCCTTTATTTCAACTAATGACCAAACTAGATCAGACAAAGCTATTTAAAAACTCAGATTTGTGTAGGAGGGAGTATGGTGGGGCGGGGGGTAGGGAAGGAATAATCAATTTGATCCTCTAATTGGTAATTGTGTAAATAAAGTAAGTAAACATCTATCTACTTAACATAATATTATAAAATCCCTAATTTTAAATGATTTAAATAATTTTATTTAAATATTTAGCAAGCATTATATGTCTGTAAGTCAAAAGTTGTGTGTGTGTGTGTGTGTGTGTGTGTGTGTGTGTGTGACACATACTGCTATATAGAGAGGTGTCCTATTGGGAAGATTGCATCCTGCCCTTGTCTTCTATTCACCCAGTTCCCCCAGTTCTCCACCTAAGGAATGTTACCTAATTTCTCATATATCCTCCCAGAATTTCTTTTCTATTGTTTTTATTTCCCTTACCTTAAAAGGATTTTATCAGAACTTATTACTAATGTTTATGGGATAGTGTTATTTAAAAAGAGAAAAATACAAAATAGATATATACAGGATATAAAATTATGTAAATAAGAAAAAAACAAATACTTTAAATAAAAAAGACCTAAAGGAAATCCAACTAAAGCGTTAAATAATAGTTGTTTGTGGGTAAGAAGGCTTTCATTTTTGTCCTTTTTCCTACTTTATATTATTCAATGTATAAAAATTATATATTTTTGAATATAAAAGAGTAAACAATAAGTTTCAGAAATCTACTGTAAAATGCATGCATTATAAGTAAATTCTACTGGCTATTGATTTTTTTTCTATAAATTTTCAATTCTGTTGTGCTGTATTTAATTTTTTTTGTCAATAAACACAATTGGGGGAAAAACTACCAGTTAGTTATTCATCAAAATTATTTTCATGATAGCAGTAAGAATATTGAGCAATTGAATCTTATGATGCTTCCAAATGAATTCTTGTTTTCTGAATTAGCTATTTCATTTCAAATACCAATATTATTTATTTTTCTGCTTTCATACTTTATAGCTAGGTAGAAAATTTTTATTGCAAGATTTATTGAAAATACAATTGCTCTTTGAATACAAGATAGTAGTTTACTAAATCTGAGGATTATCTATAAATATAACAACATACCCATAAATGTCAGTACATTGACTCTTTTCAGAGTGTCATTGACTCAGATACCATATTTTCAAAATTTTAATGAATAAATAGTTGATAGACAAAAGGCAGTAGATGGTGAATGAATCCCATTGAAACTCCCTCCCATCCTTCCTCCTTTCCTTCTTCATCTTTTATTTGGAAAACTTCAAATCTACATAAATTTCAGAAGAATACTGCAATATACACCTGATCTTTTTCACCTGGATTTATTTTTGACCCACTCTCTCTTTTTTAACCATTGGAAAGTATTTTGCAGACATCATGAAAATTCACTACTAAATATTTCAGTGCATGTTAAACTCAGTTGGTGAGGATTCCTCTCTTGTTTGCCAGCTTGCATCTCAGAGAGCAGGTTAGCATTCCTCCCCCAGTAGGTCACAGAGGAAAGGCAGAAAGACAGAAAGACCTGGGCTCTCAGCAGTTATTTAATAGCTGAATTATCCATACAAGCTGCCTAACTTCTCAGAGTCATAGTTACCTCAACCACCTTTACTGAACTTCTACAGAAAGTGAGCAGAGCAGATTCATTCGTCCAGGCAGAAAATATTTATCAGAGGTTCCTGAGTCTGGCACAGTCCTCAAAAGAGGCAAGAGATAAAAATGTGCTTTAAAATCCAAACCATGACCTGGGATGAGTGCCAGCCCAGCTGTCTTGGCTAAGTCCGTTGCTCTCACCTGCTTCTTTGTGAAATGTGATTGTTAAACTAACTTCCCAAGGTTGTTCACTGAACATCTAATATGGGGTGATTAATATACATTCATTTGAACAGTTGGAAAGCTCATTACATTGTACTGATTGTTTTTTACTGACAGCATAAAAATCAATGAGGCAGCATAGCTTCCAGAAAAGGAACACATTCTCTGAGTTCAGCCTCCCTGGGTTCAAAGCCTAGCTCCTCTTACTTAGCTGTGGCTTCAGAGGCATCACTTGAGCTCTCTGTGCTTCTTAAATAAATTATTTTTAATAATAAATGATGCAAAATGAAATGAAGCTTCAACTCCTATAACCTAGACACAGTCAAGAGATTAAATAAAGCTTTGAAGCAAAGTCAAAATAGAATATAAAATATCCAATAAATAACCAATGAGAGGCAGGAGTAATCAGAGAAGAGAGGTGACAGAGAATGGAGGGAAAGGGGAGAAGCCAAAAAAATGATGTCATGATGTCATACTTATTTAATTTTTTCTACCTTCTAGGGAGATGGACCAGTTTAAACTTCTGTGATGACTTTCTGTAACTCGATGGCATGTGAAAAGTCATTCAACATAATCTCTTTTTGGAGCTGTCAGTTTCCAAATTAGCTCAACTTGGAGCTTTATGTTAACTTTGAATAAAAAAACAGATTGCCCACATAAGTTAGATTTATGTATCTTCAAATTAGCTTCTTATTAGAATTGAAGATCAGGTAAAAGGGTAATTATTCACAAGATTTTCCTCAAGAATGAAAAATGGATGTCACATGTACTGCCACTTTTTTGTACATATGGGTGTTTATGTTTTTTGGAAGTTTAACATAAGTGAAAGGATAAAATCATTTTAAAATGAGCAACTAAGACCAATTTTTGTTGTCAAGATTTATGGAAAAAGAGAATGACTGACTAACCTGTCAAAAATCATTTTAATTGGTGTCTTTTGGCTAACGTGTTTGAATTAATTGTTACTACCTTTTTAAGTAAGCGTTTCCTTATGAATATTAAATTAAAACCCTAATTCAGTGATAATATAATAAAGATGGTGAAGGAGGGGCAGAAGGTTGAATGAATTATACCTCTTTTCACCTTTCTACAAATGCTTCCTTTGATGAAACAAAAAAGTATGTTTTAAATGTTAATTTTGGTAATAACTTGTCAGCCGATGGCCCAGGGTTAAGATAGTAGATATTATTAATTCTGTGTTATATGATGACACTAAGACTTTAGTTTTATGGTCAGGCACTAATAAAGAGTTAAATCTATTGTGTTGATTTAAGTTCAAACCTCAACTCCATCATATACCAGCTTGGAATCCTGTGAAAGTTACTTTCTAAGTCTCAGTTTCCCCATCTGTAAAACAACAGTTAAGAAATGTCGAAGTCCCAAGGATGAAACTGAGAGGCTTGAGTGATTGTCAACATGGCTCATGCACAGTGAGAATCTCAGAGAGAGTTACAAGCCAGCAAGTCTCATCTCTGCACCTGCCAACCTTATAGGCACACTGACAACAAGGCTTCTCATAGCCTTAACAAAGCAATTACCAATCACCCCTGAGTGCTGGCCACTGGAGGATCACCACTGAAGACTTGAGGAGTTATGCATCTTTTGATTTTGCCCTCACCATAATGAGATGTCTGAGATCAGAGATCAAATCTGGCACTCAACGGGAAGAAGTAGGAAAGGCAGGCAGTTATGCATTATGGTCTCCTTGAGGGACCTATAAATAGACACACACACACACACACACCCAGAGTTTCAAATCGGTTTAGACTTCTTGTTCTCAAATGTGGCTCATCATCAGAATCACCTAGGAAATGTTCTAAAATTATAATTCCTAAGCCCCAGCATAGATCTATTGTATCTTCAATCTCAGGCATGAGGCATGGATGTCTATCCTTTGTGTTACTTACTTTTTAAAGCTGCTGAGTTTTAAAAATTCAAAACTAGTCACTGTGAGCAACCATTGACTAGACCATAGACTGGCAGGCACCAAGGATGAAAAGCAGTCAGACCCTGCTGGGAGCTCACACTCTATGGGTTAATGTTAATACAATGAAGTATATGCCAAATCCTAAAGGGTCACACTGATAACTATGTGCCAGAAGTTCAGAGACAGCAGACCATTGGGACTGACTCATCAGCCTAAGTTCTTCATTGAAGAAATAAGAATGTGAGTGAGGTATCACTTTCTTATTTAGGTCTTTTCATTGAAGCAGATTTTAGAAACAAAGGTTTGTATTCATTATCAAATCTAGTCTCATCCTATATAATAAAGAGGGAATATGCAAATCGACCATCACTCTGGTCAATTTGCACCCACAGCTGAGGCTAAGTTTCCATAACGAGCCTTAAGGAGCAATCAGCAAGGACCTGAGGCTGCATGCCCACCCACCTCCTGCATGGGGCTTGACAGGGGACCTCAGGTAATGCCTTCCATCTGCAGGGCTTGACAGGAGACCTCAGGCTGCCTTCCCCTCCCCCCCCCCCGCCCTGGCACCAGGTCAGAGGAACTCTGGCTGCACCCTCTTCCCTGGTGCCAGGCAAGGGGACCTCAGGTCATGCCCCCCGCCCTGGCCCTAGTCCAGGGGTCCTGAGGCTGTGCCCCCCCACCCAGCAGGACTTGATGGGGGCCCTCAAAGTGTGCCCTTCACCCTGGTGCTGGGCCAGGGGACCTCAGGCCATGCCCCCCCAGCACCAGGCCAGGGGACCTCAGACTGTGTCCCCTGCCCCAGCACCAGGCTGGGGGATCACAGGCCACTCCCTCCGCCCAGCAGGGCTTGATGGAGGACCTCAGGCATGCCCCCCTGCCCTGGCACCCAGGGGACCTGAGGCTACACCTCCCCCACCTGGCAGGGCTTGACAGGTTGGGACCGGCTGGGTCTGGATCTAGCCCAATGAAGGGGGGCCATCCAGGTTTTGGTCTCTAGCAATTTTGAGGTGCACGTGGGTGGTTGAAGACTTGACTCTGGGTTCCATGGTGCACCCTATACTCTGACAGGAGGAAGATTTTTATATGCGTTTTACTAATTTTCTTTCATCTCTGACACTTCTATTATAGAGAAAGGGCAAATAGCAATATTAAAATATTTCCTCTAATTAATACCCTTTTAATGTGCATGAATTTCATGCACTGGGCCACTAGTTATTTTATAAGTAAAGAAGTAACACATGACTTTGATAAATTTTTACACAAAAGCCATTTTTCAAGTACAATTACTATAAAATTGGGAAAAAGAGTCTGCCATGGATAAGAGGACTTGGAAGGAAAAGATAAGAAACAAAGGGTAAGATTGAATGGGCCCTTCCTTTGTAGATCCTCCCATACACACACACTCACACATGCACGCACGAACACAAACACACCAAGGTGGTAATAAAACTGTTCAGAAATTTTCCTTATGTGAGTTCCTAACTTGGTATTGCTTTCTTGAGTACATGATTAGTGTCTCTACATTTTGGAGTACAAAAGCACAAAGGAAAGAACAGTATCTCATCCAGGACTACACCCCAGTGCCTAACAAGGAACATAGCACATAGTAGGCAATCTATAGATGTGCTGTGTCAGTGTAGGTGCCCAGAGCATGCCATTTCTCCTGAATCCTCAGGCTGAGTAAGATAGTGTTCCTGGCCCTGAAATAAACTGTAAAAAGATTTCCACACTAAGCCAAAAAGTAGGAAGCGGGCATCTGAGCTACAAATTGGACTAGGGGCTGACATGAGCTCATGAATCCAGGCTCATGAGTATAGAAATTTAAACTGTGTTTCCTACAACTGCATGTGGTTCCCAACTCTGAACACATGGCACTGGGCCATTCATGGAACTCTCCCTCTGCGTCAGTCCTACTGAGTCCATGAGCAGAAGGCCAAAGGCCCTCCTGGCAGGTGTCTGCCCAGGAATGAGGACAGCTGTGCTCTTAACAGCTCAAGAAAGACACTGGGACACTGGAGATCTCCAGTGGGGGGATCAAAAACCCCAAGCAAACCTGAACACCAATGGTTAGGTGGACCATCCCAACAAAGTGGGATCATCCCAATTATGAGACCATACTTCTTTAATGGACTAACACCCAGATGGTGGCAGTATATGACTGAGGACTTTGTGTTTGTCTCAGGCAAAACACACATGAAGGACACACAAACCATGTAAACAAACCCTGGGTAACTGTCTTCGCACACACCTGCGAATGAAGGAAGAGACTGCTATCTAGCACATATTGTAATCTGTGGAGTATATTCATCCAAAAGGTGAGTGGGAGAAAAGTAAGAAGAAGAAAGAGGTGACAGAGGTGGAAGAGGAGGGAGAGGAGAAGGAAGAACAAAATAAGTACAGGGCGTAGAACAATTCATGGGAAAGGACCACTGATTGTACCCCCAAGGAGAAAAAATAATCTACCTTTCTATAAAATTCTTTTTTTCTGTTTTAGAAACGATAATAAGCTGGCCCTGATCTAAACACAACATATCACTAAGCGTTCAATGACAGATCAAATGTGATCTAATAAAAGAGTAATATGCTAACTGCATCACTCCACTACATCCCACCAGCCAATCAGAGTGAGTATATGCAAATTAACCCAAGCAAGATGGTGATCAGCAGCCAGGGAGCTAGAGCAAACAGGAAGCTTGGTTGCCCCAGTGATGGAGAAAACTGCCTGCCTTGGCCAGCTGTGGCCTTGGCTCAAGGAAACAAAGTTTCAATTATAAAAATCACAGAGCTGGAGCAAATAGGAGGTTTGGTTGCCCTGGTGATGGAGGACGCTGCCAGCCTAGACCAGCTGTGGCCTCCACTCAAGGCAACAAAGTTTCAATTATAGAAGATAAATAAACCTCAGCTACGTGCTTCCAGCCAGCCTCGCTGGGAGGTTGGGTGGCTAGGGGCTGTGGCCAGCATACAAATAGTCATCAGCCACTCACCCAGAATGGCCCTACCCTCATGGGGTGAGGGTCCCTGCTGGTGGACTTGGCTAGCCTACAAACATCTATCAGCCCCTCACCCAGCCTTACCAGGCACCTCAGCAGGGACCCTCACACTGACGGGGCTGTGGCCAGCCTGAAAACAGCCATCAGCCACTCACCCAGGTTGGCCAGTCACCCCAGTAGGACCCCCCACCCTGAAGGGGATGTGGCCAGCCTGAACACGGCCCTCAGTCCCTCACCCAGGCTGGCCAGGAACCCCAGCAGGACCCCCACCCTGATCCAGGACACCCTTCAGGGCAAACCAGATGGCCCTCACCCATGCATGAGGCTTCTATCCTATATAATAAAAGGGTAATACGCAAATTGACCCTAACAGCAAAACCACTGAGAATGACTGGTCACTCTGACACACACTGACCACCAGGGGGCAGATGCTCAATTCAAGAGCTGCCCCTGGTGGTCAGTTCACTCCCACAAGGGGAGCTCTGCTCAGCCATAAGCCAGGTTGACAGCTGCCAGTACAGCAGTGGTGGTGGGAACCTCTCATGCCTCCTCAGCAGAGCTGAGGATGTCTGACTGCAGCTTAGGCCTGCTCCCCGCTGGCAAGTGGACATCTCCCTAGTGCTCCCGGACTTCCAGAGGGATGTCTGACTGCCAGCTTAGGCCAAATTGCCCGGGGATGATGTCTAAACCAGCAGGTGGACATTACTTGAGGGGTCCCAGACTGCGCGAGGGCACAGGCTGGGCTGAGGGACCCTGCTGAGTGCACAAATTTTTATGCACTGGGCCTCTAGTCTATCTAAACTAATAAAAGCATAATATTGAAATTAACCGTCTCTTTGGGATGGGTAAGCCACGCCCACCAGCCAATCAGAGCAACTATATGCAAATTAGCCTGGACAAGATGGCGGAGGCCCACCACACCGGGGTCCAACAGGACAGATGGGTGGGAGGAGTGAGCAGGCCCCAAGGTTGCGGCCTAGAAATAGACAGATGGCGGTGGCGGTGGCTTGCAAGGCCGGGAGCCAGCCGGGGCCTGGGAATAGACCGATCATGGGGGCAAAGTCTGTGCATGTGCTTGTCCCTGTGGTCACTTCTAGGCAGCAGCTTGCAGGGCCGGGAGCCAGCCAGGCAAGCCCTAGGCCCTGCGGCCTGGGAATAGACAGATCGCGGGGGCAAAGCTTCCGCGTGTGCTTGCTCCCGCAGTTGCTTCCGGGCAGCAGCGGCTGGGAGCCAGCCAGGCAAGCCCCAGCCCCTGCGGCTGGGGCTGGGAAGAGACCAATCTTGGGGCCATATACTTAGCGCCCTGCATGCTGCTGCTCCTGGGTCTGATCAGCCTGGCCCGCCAGTGCTAAAAGCGCCTCCCAGCACCCAGAGAGGCAGCTTGGTGGGCCACTGTGTCCCATCGGCCAGCACAGGGTGCTAAGCAAGCGATGGGAGAAAAAGCAATGGGGACCCACAGGCAGCACCCAGCAGGGCCTTCTTGGAGGTCACCATGATGACCCCTGCGCAGACAAGTGGGGGCTGCAGGCAGCACACAACAGGGCCTGCTGAGCTGTGGCTGTGGTGAAGGGGGAGCAAGTAATCAGGACCCATAGACAGCACCCAGCAGGGCCTGCTGGGTGGTGGCAGTGGCGATTGGGGAGCAGGCAAGCAGGGCGACCATGGAGGAAGCAATGGGGACCCACAGGCAGCACCCAGCATGGACTGCTAGGTGGTGGCTGCATCCACCAGAGAGCAGGCAAATGGGGTGACCAGGAAGCAGGCAATCGGCCAGCAGGCAGCACCCAGCAGGGCCTGCTTGCCCATCCCCACAATGTGGAGCAGACAGGCCTGGCAGAGAGCAGAGAACCACATGAAGTGGACCCAAGTCATCAGTAGCACATCTCCTGAGGGCTCCCGAATTGGGGAGGTTGCAGGTCGGGCTGAGGGAACTCTCCACCTGCCCTCCCCCTCCCCTATCTACCCGTGCACAAATTTTGTGCACCGGGCCCCTAGTATATATATAAAAGGCTAAGCGACCATCCAACTGGCCAGTAGGTATGATGTGTACTGACCACCAGAGGGTAAACGCTCAATGCAGGAGCTTCCCAGTGACAGCAACTCTCACACTCAGGGCCCCCTCCAGGAATGTTGGAGAGCTGGTTTAGGCCCAATCTCTGCAGACCAATCCAGGGAATCCCACCTGCTGGATGGACCCTGCTCACTTCCCAGAGCTGTTGCAGCAGCCAGTGAGGGATCATGGAAAGTTGGCTTCAGAAGGTATGTGGCCCTTATTGCCCAGCACCATCCCACCAGCCACCTTCTAATTAATTTCCTTTCTATGTGCATGAATTCGTGCACCAGGATTCTAGTATACACATAAATTTCATGGACTTGCCTTAATAATTGCAAGAATCAGTTTCACAGTCTCTGAGAGATGTGTCTTCTTGTCTGATACTGGAGCTGTATGTCCATAGGACAGGCATGTGGGAAGGTGCATGTAAAGAGTGAGAGCAAAAACAAGCTGTAACCAACAAGCATGCACTAAAACCCATGAGAATGAACTGACACCCACATCAGTTCTTATTGCCTGTGGCTTCAGAGGTGCAGGGCTCTTGAAGAAGCTGAAACACTTTGCCACAGAGCTGCACAACCTCTCCCTGGCCCAGTGGTTAGAGAAGCTGGGGGAGCTGGGGCAGGTGATGGCTGTAGGCCCATCTGCTGCCCAACATCATGAGGGAGGTGGCATATGGGCAGCATTTGTCTGAGTCAGAGGTGCTGCTGCTTCCCCCAGCCTCCACAGCTCACAGAGCCACTCTTGGACTGCACTCCAGCATGAAACAGAGGAAAGGGGACTTGGGGACTAGAGTTTGGCTTAGCCAAGTTAACAAGTTACAGAGCCACCACATGCAGTTTCAGAAAGTAATGGGCTTTTAGTTTTGTGAGTGCATGTACTGTTTCTTAGTGTAGGTCAGGGGTTCTCATCCTCACACTTGAGACCAGATCGTTCTCTGTCAAGGGCGGGAGAGCTGTCCCATGCCCGGCAGGATGTTTCACAGCATCCTTGGCCTCAATCTCCCAGTGCTAGTCCAGCCTCTCTTCAGTTGCAACAATCAATATATATCCAGACATTGCAAGTGTCCCCAGGGGCAAACCTCCATAGATGAAAATTGCTGGACTGGGTCATATGCTGCTTGAGGAGAACCATTCATTTTTCCTCCTGGAAACCAGCAGTGCTTTGCATGTAGAACATGCTTAGTAGTTGCTTAGCAAATGTACACAGAAGTGCATGAGCAGATACCCGTCAGACTGCACTTGAAGGAAGGTATCTGCTCCTGAAATGATCTTCCTGCCATGGTTTTCATGACTGTGTTCATGATTCCCATCCTATCTAATAAAGATGGAATATGCTAATTGGCCCTCACACCATCACAAACATGGAGATGCCCACAGCCAATAAGGAGGGAAAATGCTAATTGACTGCCATACCCTCAAAGATGGCAATGCTCACAGCTACGAGATAGTGGCACCCAGTTCCCTCAGCTCCGCCCGGATGGCAGGTGAGCAGCAAGGCCGGGCCCACCCCCAGGAGGGCTTGGTCGCTCTGTGTGCTTGTCTCTGGAGTTCCCTAGTCCCCTCAGCCCCCCGCCACCCAGGGCCAGCCCGAGGCACAGGCAAGCCTTGGATGGCAGATGCCCAGCTGCCCAAGCCACAGACAAACCTTGGATGGCAGCTGTCCAGCCACCCAGGGCTACCTGAGGCTCAGATAACCATGACTTGCCGAGGCTTGTGCTGCCAGAAGTGACAGCAGCAAGGGTGTGATGGGGTATCACTTTCCACTGATCACCAGGTAGCCTCCTGCCCCTGAGGGCTCCCAGACTGTGAGAGGGGACAGGCCGGGCTGAGAGACCCCCTCCCCACTCCAGTGCATGAATTTTCATGCACTGGGCTTCTAGTCCTATATAATAAAAATTAGGACAGCGACTAAAATGGTGGAATGACCAAAAGGACCAGAGACCAGAATACCATGGCCTCACCCCCCAGGAAGCGGTTAGAGGTGCCCCTAGGCAATGCAACAGGGTGTGAATTTGATGGGGGAAAGTCGAAGAAATAGAGGGGAAGGTCTTAAGGATTAGGGTGGTCAGCCCAGAGTAGGTCTGGAGTGTGCTGGGGAAGGAAGAAGAAAATCTGATTGGAAAATGGCTCAGCACAGTACTTTTCTCATTGCAAACCAGGATGGCAATAGCCGTGGACTGAGTGGGAGGTTGTTTCATGAGTGCAGTTGGGACCAACATGTTCATGGCAGAGGCAGTACTCCTGAAACTTCACTGATTCCAAATAGTAAACAGCTATCAACATCAAAGAACAGAAAATCCTCTCCAAGTAAAGGCCTTGGATGTTGCAATGTGACTAAAGGAAACACCACTTAAGGAGGAGCTAGAAAAACCGGAAGTATGTAACCAGAGGATTGTGGGATTGTGGAGGTTGCCTGGGTGTCTACCTCTAGAACATGAGCCTCTTATTATGCATGTGCATAGTCAGCCCTATAGACCTCAGTCTTGCAGTATTTGGACATAACTTCTGGTGGGAAATTTTTTCAATTGAGGTTTGCTGTTCCCTTGCTCAAAGAAGATCAGAATTAAAGGTTTTGTTTGTTACCTTGGTTTGAAGTGAAGGAAAATGGGGTAGTGACAAGTAAGAAACTTTGGAGATAGTGAAGGACAGTTTGTTGAGATCTCAGAATTAGAGTTTAATTGGGATAGAAATCCTGCTAATAGCAACTGATGCCTGAAATCTGAGCACTCTACTTTTAGGTTTTCCAGTTCAAGTTTTTGAAGACTGCCCATTAAAACATTTCTGGTTGGAAAGTACAGAACAACATAGTCCCTTGCCCAGCTGGCTCCGCCCCCCAGGGAGCAGTTAGGGGCAATCAGGCAGGCATGCAGGGTGGTTAGGGATGATCAGGCAAGGCAAGCAGAGGCAGTTAGAGGAAATCAGGCAGTCAGGCAAGCAGTCCCAGATTGCGAGAGGATGCAGGCCAGACTGAGTGACTCCCTCGGCCCCAATGCATGAATTTTGTGCACTGGTCCTCTAGTATCTTTATATCCAGCCCAGACCACTGCCCTGACCACTAAATGTCTGCTTTGGAATGTCTCCTTAACCCTTCAAAGCAACATGTCTAAGCAAGATTCCCAGTTCCTCCACACATGCTTCTCCTGAACTCCTGGTGTCAGGAATGTCATCACCTGCATTAAGAAGACATAGAACCTCAGGAGTGACTCTAGATGACTGCTCTAAATACACAACTTCCCAAGCCCTGCCCTTTCCATTGCCCCATCCCTCAGCCTCTGGGGGCCTCTGGACATAGCAGATGCTTACTGCATGGGGTGTTACAATTGTCATGGCCATGCCACTGAACTATTCTCCAAAGAAAGAAACAGCTAATCTCTGGTTCTTTACAATCAAGCTCTTATAATTAAAACAACAGAACCACAAGCCAACCCAGCATTCCTAGTTAATAAGCAGAAAAGTTGGTGAGTTATAATAATGAGGATCATTTCACTTACTTCTCAGAACTGAGCATGCGTTCATAATTGCCCATTTCTTGCCCTCTGCTTTCTTGACATTGGTGAGGCTTTTACCCTTCCCACAGGCCCCCTGCTTGGCCCCAGCCTAAGAAAGCACTGAAGTGTTCCTTTCTCATCTTCTCCAGGAAGTGGGCTGACCACAGTGAGGCATTTCCTGTCAGACCCCAACCATTGTGCTCCTTCCTGCCCAGCTGCCCATTGCCATTGAGACCTACCCACCACTCCCTGTAAAAGGAAACCCTTTTCTCTTTGTGTCCAAGGCACCTCAGGTGCCTGAGATTGCATATTCTCCTGTGGCAACTGTCCTTTTGAATCAAGTTTCTTCTTGTCTAAGTCTGGGTTTGCCTGTTTTGACACAACACACGGATATAGAAACTATGATTAGCCCATTTTGCTTCAGAGTAAAGTAAGGCTTAGAAAAAAATCCTTGTATTCCAGGACCCCTTAAACAACAAATGGGAAATCTGGATCCAAATCCAGATAACTGGCTCTTGGAGGGTGAGCCTGTGCACTCTCAGCCAGGCATCTGAAGGGAAGCTTTCTTAGGCCACTTACAGTTCCTGTGTAGAATGAAAACATTAAAATATTATTTTTTAAATGTTATTTATACTGGTCATTAATTCATAGTAATCTAAATTTGTAAAAACTATCAATTAAAATATTATAATCAAAGCTTGTGTTTTTATATAATCTTTCAAAGCACCTATATAAATACAACCACCCTCTGCCCCCCTGGTTGATAGTCCTATGTCTTTTATTTCACAGTTATTTCTTTTTGTTTTATTTTATTTTTTAAATTAAATTTATTGAGGTGACATTGGTTAATAAAATTATGTAGATTTCAAGTGTACAATTCTATGGTACATCATCTGTATATTGCATTGCAAGCCCACCATCCCAAATATTTCTAATTAGTGATTTCATCTTGTCTGTGTGGAAGAAGCCAGGATTCAGGGGCAGATTTCTAGCATCATCAGGGTTTTTAAAAAAGAAAGGAAAGGAGATCCAAAGTGGCAACCGATGAGATGGCAGGCTGCAAGATAGTGTGTGAGTGAGAGAACAAAAGGAGAGTGCATGGATGTGTGGGGAGTGTCTGTATTTGTTAATGAGGGACAGCTATATTCCAAGGGACTGTTGGGAACTGCCAGACTGAGCTCCCCTGGTACGAGCAGCCTCTACTACTGTTGAAATCTCTCCTGGAGCAGCTGACTCTGCCACAGAGACCACACCGTATTGAAGGGGAGAGTGGCTGTGATCAGAAGCCCAGCCTTACCTTCAACCAGGGAGACCTCAGATACCTCCCAGCACCCTACAACCACAACACCCAGGGACCAACTGCCTCAACTGCAAACCCATGACCACCAGGACTCCAGCCTCTGAGACCACAGGTGCCTGGATAGTCTGTCAAGGAGGAGACAGAGTGGCACCAAGTACACAGATGAGCTCTGCACCTTCTCATAGAGCAGTTAGAAGCAACAGCTGAATGGAATAACACCCACCTGGAATTGGCAAATTAAACACAGCTGTTGAGGCAATCCACTGATAGGAAGGTCAGATATCACCTAGAGAAAGGTGAGGTCTGGGAGCCAAGCTGGAGGGAAAAATGCATGCAGCAGAATCTAGAATCTCAGAGGAAGACTGTGCCTCACAAAATCTGCAGCTGTGGAGTTAAGTGTAGCCCATGACTGTGGAAGGGGGTCCATGGGGCTGCTGGCAGAGGGGTACTCTGGAAATCAACCCACAGCTGGTCTGAGCCCAGAAAGGCAACCTGCAGTTCTACCAGAATACTGGCTGCACAGTGCCAGGAGAAAAAGATGCACGCAGAGACACTCACAGTGCCAGGGGAAAAAGATGTGAATCTGCGTTCTTATTCTGGCTTTTTTTCTTTTTAAATCCTTGCTTTTGATATAGGATCTTCCAAGTGAAAACACTCACAGAGACTGCACAAGAAAGTTGTTTTTGTAGAACCTTGGGATTAGAGTGGGGAGAGACTAACAGAAAGCCAGCTCTGTGGCAGTCCATCTCCCCAACCCAGTATTACGTGTTGCAGGGAAAGCAATCTAAACACTGGGTAGAGAGGCCTTTTAGCACCAGATATTAGTACAGAAACACTGTCACCCATGGGTTGAATCACAAATTGACTCTTGTGTAAATACAACGAAAGGCAGGCTGAGAAACAAAGAGATCGTGCCCGCTTGAAAACAGGGTTGTGGTTTATGACCCAGAGGAGTGGTGGATTGCAGGGGACTTCAATACTGTCCTGACTACATGACAGGAAATAGATGTGCCAAACAGAACAGTAGAAGAAGTTAATGACCTTCACTACTTCACATTTTTATTTTTTATCTTTTACTTAAGAAACTAAATTTTTGAAAGAGACAAGATGGCAGTGGAATAGGTAGACGTGTCTGTCCCAAGGCTTGTCCTGGAGCAAATAGAATGAGCACCTGAAACAAATAACATCCACACCAAATTGGTGAAGGAGACTCAGCTAGTGAGATAGTTTGCAGCCGGTAAGGGCAGAGTTCCCCTGGAAAGGTAAAATCCAGGGATCTGGGCAGGAAAGTTTGCCAGATCTCTGAGCCCAGAGGGTCAGAGGGAAACTGTGAGGCACTCAGCCATGTCCCTTGAGACAGGCACAGCCTCTGACTGTGGAAAGGAGATCTGCAGGACTGTTGGCGCCATGGGATTCAAGATCTGGTTTCCATAGTCACAGAAGACTGACCCAGAGGGGGCAGCCTGAAAGGCGAACCAGACCATGCAATGCTGATAAGAGAGGAGCTCAAGAGACTCAGTCTTTCCCATTTCTGCGGCCTGTTGTTTTTTTGTTTTGTTTTGTTTTTTCACTGAACCCTGTTCATAGGACATTTCGGATACAGACACTCAGCCGTGCTAAGATGCAGGAGAAGGTGTGGATGAGTGAAATCTGGGGAGAGGCTGGGGAGAGGAGAGGGTCCAGGAGAGGTAGCAGCAAGTTGAGTGCTGAGTCTCGCCTGAGCCCAGGACCTGGGCAGCCATTTTCTCCTGAAGATATAGCCCTCCCTCCAATCTCCAGGCAACAAATACAGATTCCATCCTGAATGGTACAAAGGATTAAAAAAATCTGAATAGTCCCTTGGGACTCCACAGGGTCTGGCCTATGAAGAGGCCTTCAGTTCCAGCAACAGAAAAATAAAAATATTTGCAGACATTCCAGAAGACTGGGATCTTAAACCAGACAAAGGAATGACATTTCAATTTTTTATTTTTATTTTTTATTATTATTTTGTTAGCTCTATTTTTTGCTTTTTGCTTTGTTTTTCTTTTTTTGTTGTTTGTTGCTTTATTTTCTATTCCTTTTCACATTATTTTTCCATAATTCTATTTTACTTTATTTTTACTTGCTATTTTCTATTTTTATACCATTTTTTAAATCAGTATTTTTGTAAATATGTTATTTTGTTCTCCTTTTTCTTCTTATCCACTCATCCCTTTTCTATTTCCTCTATACTGAATTGAGATCCTCCCCATATTTATTCAATTCTTAACCTTATTTTCTGTATATCAGCTCATCCTCTACAGATTCAGATTCTGCCCCACCCTCTTTAATGGGTGTTTGATGTTTATATTTATTTGATTTACCTATTGGTTCTATGGTGTTCTCTCTCTCTCTCTCTCTCTCTCTCTCTCTCTCTCTATATATATATATATATATATATATATATATATTCTCATTTTTCTTTTCTCTCTTATCTTTTTTTTTCTTTCTTAGATATCATTTGTGCTCTCTTTCCTCTCCCTTAATTCTCTTTTCTCAGGTGGTCACTTATATTGGGGTTATCGGTGTCGTGAATACATTCATGCTTTGTTCCCTTTGGGTCATGTCTTGTTAAGGTCAATTTTATCCTGTCTGGCTAATGTGTTAGAGAGTGAACCACATAACCAGATAGCTGGAGAGGAAACTCCATCTACGAACAGGTCAATTACACCCTAGACTCAGCTACAGAGGCAGGAAGAAGGTGGTGGTGAAAGAGCAAAAGAGAAGTGTGTGGTTGTGTGTGGGGTATGTGTGTGTGTGTGTGAGGCACAGTTAGACCCTGCAGGACCTTCAGGGGCAGGCTAACTGGGCTAGCCTAACTAGGCCTCTGCTACCATTGTAAACAGTACCAGGAGTCCAGCTCTTCTTCAGAGACCTCACCTTTTTTAAGGGGAGAGCTGATGTAACTGAGAGCCCAGCCTCACCTCCACCCAGGGTGCCCTCATGTAACACTTGGGACTTTACAGCCACCCCTGCCAGGGACCTGCTACTTCAGCTGTGGTCCCACAATCATCAAGTCTCCAGCCACCCTGGGCACAGGCTCCTGTGAGTTCTGAAACATGCTGCCCTCTGACTAGCCCAACACTTTAGTCCAGGGCACTGCAAACACGTGAGGAACAGTCACATGAGCAGCCCACTCCTGTCCAAGGAGCATCAGCCCCACAAGCAGCCTGCCCCAGGCCTAAGAACAGCAGCCTCATGTGTCCTGCACCTGTCCAAGGAGCAGCAGCTGTGTGAATGGCCCACTTCCCCATCTGAGGAGCAGCAACCAAGTGAGCAGCCTGACCTGTCTGAGGAGCAGTAGCCACACAAGCAGTCTTCCCATGGCTAAGGAGTAGTAGCCTCGCACAGCCTGCCCCTATCCTTGGAGCAGCAGCTGCACGATGCCCACACCCTGCACCAGTTTGAGAAGCAGCAACTGCACAAGCAACCTGCCCTCATCCAAGCAGCAGTAGCCGCATGTGCAGCCTTCCCCAATCTGAGGAGCAGTAGCTGTGTGAGCAGCCCACCTCCATCCGAGGAGAAGCAGCTACACATGCAGCCCATCCCCATTTGAGGAGCAGCAGCAGCCTGCCCTGGTCCAAGGAGCAGAGCCACACATAGCCTGCACCTGTCTGACGAGCAGCAGCTGGGTGAGTGGCCCATCCCCTCTGAGGAGGAGAAGCCACGTGTGCAGCTCACTCTCATTCATAGAGCAGCAGCTGTGTGAGCAGCCTACCCCCATCCAAGGAGCAGCATCCCTGCAATCAACCTGTCTCTGTCAAAGGAGCAGTAGCCTCACAAGCAGTCTGCCCCATAAGAGGAACAGCAGCAGCATGCAGCCAGCCTCCATCCAAGGAACAGCAGCCATGTGAGCAGTCTGCCCAGTTCAAGGCATAGCAGCTGCGTGCAGCCCGCCCCCATCCAGGGAACAGCAGCCTCGTGATCAGCACACTGTCTGTCTGAGGAACAGCAGCTGTGTTAGAAGCCTCCCCTTACCAGCCAGAGGAGCCACCACGGCTGTGAACAGCACCCACCAGGGGAGCTGCTGCCAACTGAGGAGCAGCAGCTTCCACAACTGCCCAAGGAGCAACCACAGCCTGAGGAGCCACTGCCACCAGAGAAGCAGCCCCTGGAGGAATTGCCAGAGAAGCAGCTAAGGGAATCAGAGGCATGCAATATGTCAGAAAAAGAATTCAGAATCAGGGCCCTAGAGTTCATAAACTGGATGGAGGAAAAAATCAACAACTTATGCAAGAATCAAGAAGAAATAGATGAAAAAAAATCAACAACTTATGTAAGAATTAAGAAGAAATGAAGGGTGATATAGCTGCAATAAAAAAAAAAAAAACACCATGGAAAGTTTCAACAGTAGACTAGGAGAAACAGAAGGCCAAATTAGCAAATTAGAATATAGGGAAGCAAAACACACCCAAACTGAACTGCAATTGGAGAAAAAAATTAAAAGACAGGAGGAGAGCCTAAGGGAGCTATGGGACAACATGAAACAAAACAACATACAAATAATAGAGGTGCCAGAACAACAGGAAGAGAAATAAGGGTTAGAAAACCTATTTGAAGAAATAGTGTCCAAAAACTTCTATGATGTGGGGAAGAAAAAAGTCACACAAGCACAGAGAGTACCAAAGAAGATGAACTTGAAAAGACACACACCAAGACACATCATAATTACAATGGCAAATGTTCAGAACAAACAGAGAATCTTAAAGGCTGCAAAAGAGAAAGTTACGTACAAGGGATCTCCCATTAGATTATCAAATGATTTCTCAACAGAAACACATCAGGTCAGAAAACAATGGAAGGAAATTTAGAAAGTGATGCAAAGCAAGGGACTGAATCCAAGAATACTCTATCCGCAAGGCTATCATTCAAAATTGAAGGGGAAATAAGGAGCTTCACTGACAAAAAAAGGCAAAGGGAGTTTATCACTACCAAACCAGCAATGCAAGAAATGCTAAAGAGACTGGTGTAAAAGAAGGGAGGGAATGTAAGAAAGAACATAGGCACAAAAAATAAAAATGGCTACAAACAAGTACTTTTCAATAATAACTTTAAATGTAAATGGACTAAATGCTCCAATCAAAAGACATCGAGTGGCTGAATGGATAAAAAAAACATGACCCATATATATGCTGTCTACAAGAAACCCACTTCAGAACAAGGGACTTATACAGACTGAAAGTGAAGGGAAGAAAAAATATCTTCCAGGCAAATGGAAATGAAAAAAAGCTGGCGTAGCAATATTTATATCTGACAAAATAGACCTCAAAGGGAAGGCCATAACAAGAGATAAGGAACACAACTTCATAATACTAAAGGGACTGATATAAGAAGAGGATATAACCCTGATAAACATATATGCACCCAATGCAGGAACAACCAAATACATTAAAAAAAAAAAAAAAAAAACTCCTGGAAGATCTCAAGGGCGAGATTGACAACAATACAATCATAGTAGGGGACTTTAATACACCTTTGATATCACTGGATAAATCCTCTATTTAAAAAAATCAGCAAAGAAACAGCAATCCTAAATGACTCACTAGATCAGATGGACTTAATTGACATCTTCAGAACATTTCACCCCAAAGCCATGGAATATACATTTTTCTGAAGTGCACATGGGACATTTTAAAAAATAGACCACATATTGGGTAATAAGCAAACTCTTCCCAAGTTCAAGAAGATTGAAATCATATCAAGCATCTTCTCAGACCACAATGGCATAATATTAGAAATAAACTATATTAAAAACAATCCAAAAAATTAAAACACTTGGAAGCTAAATAGCATGCTATTAAACAATGATTGGTTCACAAAAGGGATCAAAGAAAAAATTAAAAACATCCAGGAAACTAATGACAATAAATAAACAACAATCCAAAATCTATGGGACACAATGAAAGCCATCCTGAGAGGGAAGTTTATAGCTCAACAGACCTACCTCAAAAAACAAGAAAAGATGGTAGTAAATCAGCTAACCCTACAACTCAAAGAATTAGAAAGAGAGCAACAGTAAAAGCCCACAGCATCCAGAAGGAAGGAAACAATAAAAAACAGAGCATAAATAAATAACATAGAGACCAAAAAAACAACAACAACAATACAAAATATCAAAGAAACCAAGAGCTGGTTCTTTGAAAGGATAAACAAGATTGATGAACCTCTAGCCAGGCTCACCAAGAAGCAAAGAGAAAGGACCCAAATAAACAAAATCAGAAATGAAAGAGTAGAAATAACAACAGATCCCACAGAAATACAAAGGATTGTTTAAAAATACAATGAACAACTCTGTTCCAACAAACTAGACAACCTGGAGGAAATGGACATATTCCTAGAAAAATACAATCTTCCAAAACTCAATCAGGAAGATTCTATAAATCTCAATAGGCCAATAACTATGGAAGAAATTGAAGTAGTCATCAAAAAGCTCCCAGCAAACAAAAGCCCAGGGCCAGATGGTTTCACAGGAGAGTTTTACCAAACATTCAAGTGAGAACTAAAACCTATCCTCCTCAGACTATTCCAAAAAATTCAGGAGTAAGGAACACTTCAGAGTTCATTCTATGAAGCTAGCATCACCCAGGCTACCCAGGCACCCCAGTAGGGACCCAGAGCCTGAAGGGGCTGTGGGCAGCCTGAAAACGGCCCTTAGCCCCTCACCCAGGCTGGCCACACCCTCATGGGGTGAGTGTCCCCATTGGGGGGGGGCTTGGCCAACCTGCAAACAGCCATCAGCCCCTCAGCCAGGTTGGCCAGGCACGCCAGCAGGTGGACATCCCCTGAGGGGTCCCAGACTGCAAGAGGGCACAGGCCAGGTTGAGGGACCCCCCTGAGTGCACAAATTTTTGTGCACCTAGCCCCTAGTAATAAATAATTAAAAATAAAAACAATAATTAAAAAAAGGCAAAATCAAGTGAGAAAAAAATTTAGTTTATTTAAAAAAATTTTTATTGGTTAAGTTATTGCATATGTGTCCTTATCCCCTTGTTACCCACTATTCCCCTCCCTCATGCCCTCACCCCCATGTTGTCTGTGTTCATTGGTTAAGCCTATATGCATATAACTCCTTTAGTTGATCTCTCCCCCTTATCCCCACCTTCCACTACCTTCCCTCTGAGGCCCGACAGTCTGATCCATGCCTCTCGATCTCTGGAGCTGTCCTTGTTCATCAGTTTATGTTGTTCATTATATTCCACAAATGAGTGAGATAATGTGGTATTTATCCTTCTATGACTGGCTTATTTCACTTAGCATTATGCTCTCCAGTTCCATCCATGCTGTTGTAAATGGTAAGAACTCCTGCTTTTTTACTGCAGTGTAGTATTCCATTGTGTAGATGTATCACAGGTTTTTAATCCACTCATCTGCTAATGGGCACTTAGGCTGTTTCTAAATCTTAGCTATGGTGAATTGTGATCGGGGCCTGCAGGCTGGGGATAGCTCCTGCATTGAGCATCAGCCCCCTGTGGTCAGTGTGTGTCATAGTGATCAGTTGTTCCACCTCTCGGTCCATTTGTATATTACCCTTTTATTATATAGGATATGCATATGGACATGGACAATAGAGTAGTGAAGACCCAGGGGTGGGTAGGTAGGGGCTAGGGGGAGTGAAGTAAGATGGGGAATTGGGAGATATCTGTAATACTATCAACAATAAAAATATATTTTAAAAAAAGATACTCATCACATATTTAATCATGTTTAATGTCTCTTTTCCATTGTTCAAATTTCAATTAGGTAGAAACCCAATCTTGTTTCTTTATGTGTTCCTAGCACCAAGGACAGTGCTTCACATATAATAATTATTTGTTGAAAGAGAATGAATGAATAAGGACAACTTTCTTTTTCTGGGTAACTCTTATTCACCTAACAAGGACCAAGGCCAGATGTTATAGCCTTCAGATTGTGTTACAGTCAAATCTGGTAAATCTTTGGGTCCCTGGAGCCTAGTTTAGAACTTGGTATATGATTCATATATCATAGATATTTGTCAAATAATAATAAACTCTTAGACAAGTGTTGATAATTTTGAAACTGAGTGATGGGTATATGAGGAGGGTTCATTACACTGTTCTTTCTCCTTTCATCTATATTTTTAAATTTTCTATAACAAAAAGTGAAAACATTTATATTCACCTCAAGTCAAGCAAAATATAGATGATCTTGAGATTTCTGATTGAAGCAAACCAGTAGATGGTGGTGTGGTTCACTGTGTGGATGAAGTGGAGCTGCATCCAGACTCAAATGTGCATGCACATGGGCTAGCTTGGAGAGGGTTCTTTTTCACTTCAGTGAAAGTTCTTCGAAAGTCATTAATGGAGATGAAAGAATAAATTTTGATTTTAACAACTTTAGTTTTAATTACTGGGGGCATCTCCAGTCAGCTGTGCAATAGTTAGCAGCTATAATAAATTAAAATCTCTGCCTTAAACAATGAGCTATGAGAAGGTTTCTGCGTGGTAATCATCCCCTCATGGTTCTTGATGACCTCTGGGGCACTGATCTGGCTGACCACCAGAAACTGTCTCGCTATCTAGGGAGTCTGCATTAAATACTGTGCCCCACCAGTGCTTCCTTCACACTTCTCATCCACACTCTCCCCTTCTTCTTTACTGCTGTTTTATTTCTACTGGGGAGCAATTTATTGAAATCAGCAAAGGCTCAGTGGGTGCCACAGCTTTATGTTCAGCAGCAGGTAGGGTGTCAAGAAAATTCTGGTTCCCTTTTGATTTCATCACCTTCTGACTGCAAATTGCTTGGCCTTTCTGAATCTCAAATGATGCCTCTGAAAAATAAGGATAGCAATCATGGCGACTTCTCAGGGCTGATGCAAGGATGAACGCATGCAAAGTGTTCAACACAGAAACTGGCACAGTGTGAGCGGTTGATAAAAAGGAGCTATTATTATCGCCAGTGCTGAGTCCTCCTCAGCTCTCCACCTGGAATTGGGACAGCTGCCGCAGGAGTGGAACAGACTGCCCTCTGCCCAATGGTTGCATGGTCCCATGGGTGTGCATGACAACTCCAGGCTGGGGTGTAGGGTGGCGCCAGATCAGAGGGTCAGCAGAGGCTGGGGCTGCACTGTGGGACCTGGAAACCATGTGCAGGGTTAGTGTCTGATGCAGGGGTGGGGCTGTGGACTCACTAGGCTGGAGGGTCCCACTCACAGCCGTGGGTGCCACATCTCCCCACCGCCACCACAGCAGCTGGCCCTACCTCAGCTGCCACCACCCTGTCTTTGTTGGGAAGGATGTCCAGATGTCTGGAAGGTCATTCAGATGTCTGGTCCAATTACCATATTACCCTTTTATTATTATAGATTTTAGTATCTAATCTAATAAAAGAGTAATATGCAAATTAACCCTCACTATGTTACACCCAAGCCACGCCCACAAGCCAAGCCACGTCCACCAGCCAATCAGAGCTACAATATGCAAATTAACCCAGCCAAGATGGCGGCCAGCAGCCACAGAGCTAGAGCAAACAGGAGGCCAGCGATGGAGGAAACTGCCTACCTCAACCGGCTGAGGCCTCTGCTCAAGGCAACAAAGTTTCAATTATACAAGCCATGGAGCCGAAGCAAACAGGAGCCTTCAGTGCCTGCCTAGGCAGGCTGTAGCCTCTGCTCAAGGCAACAAAGTTTCAATTATAGAAGATAAATAAACCCCAGAAACCTGCTTCCAGCCAGCCTCGCTGGGACCTTGAGTCAATGGGAGCTATGGACAGCCTGCAAACAGCCATCAGCCCCTCACTCAGGCTGCTCAGGTACCCCAGTAGGGACCTGAACACTTAAGGAGCTGTGGCAGCCTGAAAATGGCCCTTGGCCTCTCACCCAGGCTGGCCAGGCACCCCATTAAGGACCCAAATGCTGAAGGGGCTGTGGGAAGCCTGCAAATGGCCCTTAGCCCCTCACCCAGGCTGGCCACACCCCCATGGGGTGAGGGTGCCCACTGGAGATCTTGACCAGCCTGCAAACAGCCATCATCCCCTCACCCAGACTGGCCAGGCACACCAGCAGGTGCACATCCCCTGAGGGGTCCCAGACTGATGGAGGGAACAGGCTGGGCTGAGGGAGCCCCCTGAGTTCACAAATTTTTTGTGCACCAGGCCCCTATTGTGTGTGTGTGTGTGTGTGTGTGTATAGTATTTTATTTTACTTTTCTTCTTATATACTCAATCTCTTTCTACCTCCTCTATACTGAATTTTGGCTATTTCTCCATTCATTCAAGTCCTTGTTCTTACCTTCTGGAAATAAGCTCTGCCTCCTCAGATTCATCATGATATTTCTTGTTTGCATTTTTGTATTAGTTGTTTTTTGTAGTTTGCATTCATCTCTGGGTGTTTGTTGTTTGCATTTTTTGGATTAGTTGTTGTTGTTTTTTGGAGTTTTCGCCCCATATACAAATATTTTTCCCTTTTTGTTTTCCTTCTCTTTCTTTTCTCCTACACTTTTCCTTTTCTCAATATCATTTTGCACTCTTTTTTTTTAATCCCCTAATTCTCTATTCTCTGGTGGTTCACCTTTATTTGGGGTTATTAATATTGTGAATACAGTTGTGTTTGGTGCCTTCTATGTTGTGTCTTGTTGTGTTGTATTTCATATTTTTAAGTCAATGCAGAAGAGAGAGAGCTAGATATCCAGACTCCTTGAGAGGAGCAATCATGGGGAGATGAAGAAACAGCCCTCCTCTTCTCCAAAGAAGAGGAGGCATCACCAGAAAAGTAATTAAATGAAATAGAGGCAAACAATATGTGAGAGAAAGAGTTCAGAGAAATGGTCATATAGTTGCTGAAAAGGATGGAAGACAAATTCCACAACATGTGTAAGAATCAAAAATAAATGAAGAAGAATCAAGTGGAAATGAAGAATGACATTGCTGCTATAAAGAACTCAACAGAAAGCATCAAGAATAGACTAGAAGAAGTGATCTAGAAAACAAGGTAAGAAAAAAAAACCCAAGCAGAGCAACATCTAGGAAAAAAAACTTAAAAAACAGGAGGAGAGCCTAAGAGAACTTTGGGATAACATGAAAATGAAACAACATCCACATAATAGGAGTAGCAGAAAAAGAGAAAACTGAGCAAGGAATAGAAAACCTGTTTGAAGAAATAATGACAGAAAACTTCCCTGATTTAGGGGGAAAATACTCACACAAGTCCAAGAAGCTCAGAGTCCCAAATAAGATGAACTGCAAAAGATCAACACCAAGCACATTATAATTAAACTAGAGGCCTGGTGCACAAAAATTAGTGCACTTGGGGGAGTCCCTCAGCCCGGCCTGTGCCCTCTAGCAATCTAGGAGCCCTCGAGAGATGTCCACCTGCTGTCTTAGACCTGCTCTCTGGGGTATCAGGCCTAAGCTGGCAGCCAGACATCCCTCTGGCAGCCTGGGGACCTCTCGGGGGATGTGTACTTGCCAGTGGGGAGCAGGCCTAAGCTGCAATAAGACATCCTTAGCTCTGCTGAGGAGGCAGGAGAGGCCCCCGCCACCACTGCTGTGCTGGCAGCTGGCAGCTTGGCTTGTGGCTGAGCAGAGCTCCCCCTGTGGGAGCACACTGACCTCATGGGGCAGCTCCTGAATTGAGCATCTGCTCCCTGGTGGTCAGTGTGTGTCAGAGTGACCAGTCATTTCCAGTGGTTCTGCTGTTAGGGTCAGTTTGCATATTACCCTTTTATTATATAGGATAGAAGCCTCATGCATGGGTGGGGGCCAGCTGGTTTGCCCTGAAGGGTGTCCTGGATCAGGGTGGGGGTCCTGCTGGGGTGCCTGGCCAGTGTGAATGAGGGGCTGATGGCTGTTTGCAGGCTGGCCACAGCCCCTTCAAGGTGGGTTTCCCCCCGCTGGGGTGCCTGGCCAGCCTGGGTGAGTGACTGAGGGCTGTTTTCAGGCTGGCCACATTCCCTTCAGCGAAGGGATCCTTGCTGGGGTTCCTGGCCAACCTGGGTGAGGGACTGAGGGCTGTTTGTAGACTGGCCACATTCCTTTCAGGGAGGGGGTCCCTGCTAGGGTATCTGGCCATCCTGGGTGAGGGGCTGATGGCTGTTTGCAGCGAGGCTGGCTGGAAGCTGGTTTCTGGGATTTATTTAACTTCTGAAGTTGTAACTTTGTTGCTTTAACTGGAGCCCAGGTCAGGTTGTCCCTGACAACCCAGGGTCCCAGCACTTCCTTGAGCCCAAGGCTAGAAGCAGGTATCTGGGGTTTATTTTTCTTCTATAATTGAAACTTTGTTGCCTTGAGAGGATGCCACAGCTGGCCTAAGCAGACAGGAACCTTAGCTTCCTTCATTGTAGGGGCAAGCCTCCTGCTTGTTCCAGCTCCATGGCTGCCATCCACCACCTTGGCTGGGTTAATTTGCATATAGTTGCTCTAATTAGTTGGTGAGCATGACGATTGGCTGGTGGGCATGGCTTAGGTGTAGTGGAGTGACACCAATTTGCATATTACTCTTGTATTAGATTAGATTGGCAAACACCAACAACAAAGTAAGAATCTTAAAGTCTGCCAGGAAGAGACAGAAAGTTACCTACAATCGATCACCCATCAGACTATCAACTGATTTCTCAACAGAAACACATCAGACAAGAAGGAAATGGAATGAAATATACAAAGTTATGAAAAGCAAAGGTCTGAATCCAAGAAGACTGTACCTAGCAAGGCTAGCAATCAAAATTGAGGGTGAAATTAGGAGCTTCACAGACAATAAAGGACTAAGGGAGTTTATTACCTTCAAACCAGCAATGCAAGAAATGCTAAAAGGTCTGCTGTAAAAGAAGAAATAGGAAGGGAAGAAGGAACACAGGGGTAAAAAATAAAAATAGTAACCAACAAGTATCTATCAATAATAACTTTAAATATAAATGGATTAAACACCCCAATCAAAAGGCATAGGGTAGTTGAGTGGATAAGAAAACATGACCCATATATCTGCTGTCTACAGGGAACCCAACTCAGAACAAAGGACTCACATAGACTGATGGTGAAGGGATGAAAAAAGGTTTTTCAGGAGAATGGAAATGAAAAACAGCTGGGGTAGCAGTACTTATATCTGACAAATAAGACCTTAAAGTGAAGGCCATAATAAGAGATAAGAAGGCCACTTCATAATATTAAAGGGAGCAATTCAACAAGAAGATATAACTCTGGTAAACATATGTACCCAATACAGGAGCACCCAAATACATAAAAAACTTCTGGAGGATATGAAGAGAGATTGACAGCAATACAATCATAGTAGGGGACTTTAATATCCCATTAACATCACTGGACAAATCCTCTAAACAAAAAATAAGCAAAAAATATCAATCCTAAATTACTCACCAGAACAGAAGTAATTAATTGACATCTTCACAACATTTCACCCCAAAGCCACAGAATATACATTCTTCTCAAGTGCACATGGGACATTTTCAAAGATAGACCACATATTGGGACACAGGCAAAGTTTCTTCAAATTCAAGAAGATTGAAATCCTATCAAGCATCTTCTCAGATCACAATGGCATAAAACTAGAAATCAACTACAATAAAAACAATAAAATAATCAAACACCTGGAGGCTACATGGCAAACAATGATTGGGTTACCAAAGAGATCAAAGAAGAAATAAAAAGTGTTAGGACAACAAATGACAATGAAAACACAACAACCCAAAATCTATTTGAAAAATGAAAACAGTCTTGAGAGGGAAGTTCATAGCTCTATAGGCTAAGGTGACCAGATTTAAAGCAGTACACCATTGACAGGGGGGGCGGGCAGAGGGGGGGTTCTTTCTTTTTCTTTTTTTAAATTATTACTTAAAATATTACAAAGAGTAATCAGGACTTTTTTTAAATGCCGCAGGACGCGGGACTAATTGTTAAAAATCAGACTGTCCCACCAAAAGCAGGATGTCTGGTCACCTTACTATAGGCCTATCTCAAAAAAACAAGTAACAATGGTAATAAATTACTTAACTCTGCAACTCAAAGCCAGAAAGAGAGCAACAAGAAAAGCCCAGTGTAAGCAGAAGAAAGAAAATAATAAAGATCAGAGTGGAGATAAATGACATAGAGAGAAACCAAGATGGTGGCATAGGTAAACAGGGAATTGCTGCCTCGCACAACCATTTCAAAACCACAACAAAAAGAAAAAACGGACACCACCCAGACCCACAGAAAGGCTGGCTGAGTGGAAATTCTACAATTAGAAAGAGACTGAGACTCAGAGGAGGTTCAGAAGTAAAGTGCAAAGGTACGGAGGCGCGCACAAAGGGGGCTCACGGAAAGGGCTGGCAGCTGAGAACATGGTTGTCTTTTTCATACTGGAGGGAGGCACAAGCTCCTGAAGGCTCTGAACTCCAGTTCCAGGCGAGTTTCTGGGGACCCAGACTCATATGGGGAGAAACTGGACTGTCTGGCACTGTCCAGCACCATCTGGCACTGGGAGGATCTCCAGAGTAGCTTTCTCTCAGCGGTGCCGAGGGTCACTGAGACCCGGTGCCTCTTAGGGCAGGGCTGAGAATCAACCATAGCTGTTTTCTCTGCCTTGTTGATTCTCCGAGATCATGCCCCACCCAAGCTGCACGTAGAGGCTTTTGCATATAAAAGGCTGGGAAGCCTCAGGCAGAAGCTAAAATAGCATCTCCTTAGAGATCCAAGAGCCAGTGTACCCAGTAGTCAGAATGGGAACATCCAGGCTACAACTCCTCAGATCCATAAGGGACACACTCAGGGGGCAGACTCAGTGAGCACCAAAGGCCCACTGAAGCAAGTCTTGTCCCATAAGGGTGTCTTCAGCACAGAAGTTCTCCCACCATAGACACAGCTGATTCTCACAGCCAAATGGTCTGGCAGTCAATTCCTCTCAGTGATACCAACAACAATCAAGACTTAGCTACAACAAGACTGTGCACAAAGCCAAAAAGCAGTGCACCAAGAGTGTCCACCTCAGGTAATTAGGGAAACTGAGCCACTGGGCCCGGGACACCTAGCACAGAAAGCCACTCTATCAACGCAGGGAAGAAGCCAAAATGCAGAGGCAAAGAAACAGATCACAAATGGAGGAAAGCAAATGACTGAATATAGAGTTCAAAACCACGGTTATAAGGTTTTTCAAGAATTTTCTAGAGACTGCCGATAAATTTAAAAAGGAACAGCTAGAAATTAAGCATACACTGACTGAAATAAAGAATAATATACAGAGATCAACAGTAGACTAGAGGATCACAAGAATCAAGTCAAAGATATGAAATATGAAGAAGCAAAAACACCCAACCGGAAAAGCAAAAAGAAAAAAGAATCCAAAAATATGAAGATTGTGTAAGGAGCCTTTGGGACAACTTCAAGTGTACCAACATCAAAATTATAGGGGTGCCAGAAGAAGAGAGAGAGCAAGATATTGAAAACCTATTTGAGGTAATAATGACAGAAAACTTCTCCTACCTGGTGAAAGAAATGGACTTACAAGTCCAGGAAGTGCAGAGAACCCCAAACAAAAAGAAAAATCCAAGGAGGACCACACTAAGACACATCATAATTAAAATGTCAAGGGCAAAGACAAAGAGAGAATTTTAAAAGCAGCAAGAGAAAAGCAGTCAGTTACCTACAAGGGGGCACCCATACGACTGTCAGCTGATTTCTCAACAGAAACTTTGCAGGCCAGAAGGGAGCAGCAAGAAATATTCAAAGTGATGAATAGCAAGAACCTACAACTATCATTACTTTACCCAGTAAAGCTATCATTCAGAATTGAAGGTCAGATAAAGAGCTTCACAGACAAAAAAAAAAAAAGGTAAGGAGTTCATCACCACCCAACAAGTATTATATGAAATGCTGAAAGGTATCCTTTGAGAAGAGGAAGAAGGAGAAAAAGTAAAGATAAAAATTATGAACAACAAATACCTATCTATCAATAAGTGAACCTAAAAATCAAGTGAATAAACAAATCTGATAAACAGAATACACTGGTGAATAGAATAGAATGAGGGGCATAGAAAGGGAGTGGACTGACAATTCTCAGGGGAAAGGGGTATTGGGGGTGCGGGAAGAGACTGGACAAAAAACTACACTTATGGATGAGGACAGTGGAGGAGGGTAAAGGCAGAGGGTGGGGTGGGAACTGGGAGGAGGGGAGTTATGGGGGGGAGTGGAACAACTGTAATAATATGAACAATAAAGATTAAATAAAAAATGCCGTAGAGACCAAAAAAAAAATAAAAATACAAAAGATCAAGGAGACCAAGAGCTGGTTCTTTGAAAGGATGAACAAGATTGATGAACCTCTAGCCAGGCTCACTAAGAATCAAAGTGAGAGGATCCAAATAAACAAAATCAGAAAAGAGGTGAAATAACAACCAATTCCACAGAAATACAAATGATTATGAAAGAATACTGTGAATAACTCTATTCCAACAAAATGGACAACCTAGATAAAAGGGACGTATTCTTAGAAAAATACAAACTCTCAAAACGCAATCAAGAAGAATAAAAAACCCTGAGTAGACCAATACTACTGAAGAAATTGAAACAGTGATCAAAAATCTTCCAGCAAACAAAAGCCCTGGTCTGGATGGCTTTATACAGGAGTTCTACCAAGCATTCAAAGAACTAAAACCTATCCTTCTCAGACTATTTCAAAAAATTCAAGAGGAAGGCATACTTTCAAGCTCTTTCTATTAAGCCAGCATTACCCTAATCCCAAAACCAGATAAAGATACCACAATAAAACAAAACTACAGGCCAATATTCTTGATGAACATAGATACTAAAATCCTCAACAAAATTCTAGCAAATCAGATTCAGCATTACATTAGAAAAATCATAAACGTTATCAAGTGAGATTTATTCTGAGGATACAAGGATGGTACAATATCCACAAATCAATAAATGTGATACATCACATAAACAAACTAAGAGACAAAAATCACATAATCATATTAATCAATGCAGAAAAAGCATTTGACAAAATCCCACACCCTTTCTTGATGAAATCTCTCAACAAAGTGGGAATAGAGGGATCATACCTCAACATAAAAAGCCCTATATGACAAACCTACATCCAACATCATACCCAATAGGCAAAAAGTAAACTCATTTCCCGTAAGAACAGGAACAAGAGAGGGATGCCCACTTTCACCATTCCTGTTCGACATAGTACTGAAAGTGCTGGTCATAGCGATCAGACAAGAAGAAGAAATAAAAGGCATCCAAATTAGAAAAGAAGAAGTAAAAATGTCTTATTTGCAGATGACATGATACTATACATAGAAAACCCCAAAGACTCCATCAAAAAACAACTAGACCTAATAAATGAATTTGGCAATGTAGAGGGATACAAAATTAACACCCAAAAATCTATGGCCTTTTTATATACCAATAATGAACTCACAGAAAGAACACTGAAAATAAAACCCCACAACGATCCAATTTACCATTGCACCCAAAAAATTAAGACACCTAGGAATAAACTTAACCAAGCACATAAAACACTTGTACTCCGAAAACTATAGGGCATTGAAAAAAGAGATAGAGGAAGACATAAACAAATGGAAGAACATACCATTTTCATTGAAATGTTCATACTACCCAAAGCAACCTACAGACTCATTGCTATCCCTATTAAAAAACCAACAGTATATTTCAAAGATCTAGAACAAACTCTACAAAAATTCATCTGGAATATTAAAAGACCCCGAATAGCCACAGCAATCCTGAGGAAAAAAAGAACAAAGTTGGAGGGATCACAATATCAGATATCAAGCTATATTACCAAGCCATGATTCTCAAAACTGGCTGGTACTGGCACAAGAACAGACAGATAGACCAATAGAACAGAAAGGAGTACCCAGAAATCAACCCAAGCTATTATGCTCAATTAATATTTAACAAAGGAGGCAAGAGCATACAATGGGGTCAAAACAGTCTCTTTAATAAATGGTACTGGAAAATTTGGTCAAATACATGCAAAAAAATGAAACTAGATCTCCAACTTACACCATACACAAAAACAAACTCAAAATGGCTAAACGACTTAAATGTAAGACAGGAAACCATAAAAATCCTACAAGATTCCATAGGCAACAAAATAGCAGACATATGTCGTAGCAATATCTTTAGAGACACAATTCCTAGGGTAATGGAGAATAAGGAGAAAATAAACAAATGAGACTACATCAAAATAAAAAGCTTCTTCACAGCAAAAGAAACCATCAACAAAACAACAAGAAGCCCACTGTATGGGAGAACATATTTGCCAATGCTATTTCAGGTAAAGGTTTAATCTCCAAAATTTACAGGGAACTCATACAAATTAACAAAAGGAAGGTAAACAATCCAATCAAAAAATGGGCAAAGGATCTAAATAGACACTTACCAAAAGAGGACATACAGAAGGCCCAGAGACATATGAAAATATGCTCAAAGTCACTAAGTATCCAAGAAATGCAAATCAAAACAACAATAAGATAACCATCTCACACGTTAGAATGGCTATTATCTGCAAATCAACAAATGGCAAGTGCTGTGGAGGATATAGAGAAAAGAGAACACTCCTGCACTGCTGGTGGGAATGCAGACTGGTGCAGCCACTGTGGAGAACAGCATGGAGTTTCCTCAAAAAGTTAAAAATGAAATTCCCATTTGACCCAGTGATCCCACTTCTAGGAATATATCCCAAGAAACCAGAAACATCAGTCAGAAAGGATATATGCACCCCTATGTTCATAGCAGCACAATTCACCATAGCTAAGATTTGGAAACAGCCTAAGTGCCCATCAGCAGATGAATGGATTAAAAACCTGTGGTACATCTACACAATGGAATACTATGCCACTTTAAAAAAGGAGTTCTTACCAGTTGCAACAGCATGGATGGACCTGGAGAACATTATGCTAAGCGGAAATAACCCAGTCATAGAAAAATAAATATCACATGATCTCACTCATCTGTGGGATATAATGATCAACATAATTTGATGAATAAGAACAGATCCAGAGACAGGGAGTGGTAGGGGAGAGGGGGTTAGAGAACAACCAAAGGACTTGTATACTGAAGGTCTTGGTGTATTAGCATAACCAATAGACACAGACACTAGGGCGGTGGGGGCTTGCCCAGGGTGAGAATGGCTGGGGAGCAGGGGGGTGGGAGGGTCAATTGGGGGAAAAGGAGACATGTAAAACTTTAGACAACAAATAGATTTTTAAAAAATAAAGTAAGTCATTTTTAGGTTACCTCTAAAAGAAAGAAAGAAAGAAAGAAAGAAAGAAAGAAAGAAAGAAAGAAAGAAAGAAAGAAAGAAAGAAAGAAAGAAAGAAAGAAAGAAAGAAAGAAAGAAAGAAAGAAAGAAAGGAAGGAAGGAAAGAAGGAAGGAAGAAAGAAAGAAAGAAAGGAAGAAAGAAAGAAAGAAAAGGCAGCATCCTAAGCTCTCTGCCCCATGCTGCAGCAAGGAGGCTGACTGCATCCCTGTACCTGCCACCCACTATGGGCAGACACTTGCAGATCATGCACTCAAACTGGCACACCATTCTTCACATGTGTCAGCCCCATTTTGCACCACAACCCTCTGGGAAATTGTGTTGTTATAACTGCATAGGAGAAATGAGGAGACTGATGCACGAAGAGGTTTGGCAAGAAGCTCGATGTCACAGAGCTCCCTTTACCCCACCAGGGGACCCTGCCCTGTCCCCTGAAGATTGTCCCCTTACCCCTGGCCACAAGGATGGAGTCCTTCCCAGTGCCAATCAGACCAGCAGCATGTTTAGTCACACAGTCACAGAATTCTCTGTATTACAGATACATGCAGACCCCACATGAACCCATTCTTCCAATGGCTTCTTGTGCTCATTCTCCAGAAAGCTCCCTGCACTGAGTGCTTATAAGAGCAGTGGGCCCTGCAGGGTCAGAAGCTGAAATCTGCGGCCTGCAGCTGAAAATGCCACAGTTTCAGCCACTTTCACACACATGTGTCAGGAGTGCTCTGGGCTCACTGTTTCAGTGTGTGTGCTGGACCAGGGGAGGGAGGATTGGACTATGCAGCTTTGGAAAAGCTTCAGTCTCATAGCCTCATCTCCTGCCAGTCAATGACGTGACAGGTCAGGCTGCTGCTTGCTCCTCTCTGAGGCCACCATGGTCTAGTGGGGAGGGCACAATAGCATCTGTCCACTGAGCTTAGCTCCTTTGGAGAAACTTCCAAATGCCAATGTCCAGGCCCTGCCTACCGAAACAATGGATTCATCAAGGCCAGCATCAGTACTCCTTTTTTTCTACAATTCAGCATGGGATTCCAATAAGGAATGAGGAGGCAGGTTTAAGAACCAAGGCTCTGGAATGTTCTCAAACTTGAATATTCATCAGAAACACCTGAAGATGATTCTCACCCCAAACTTTCTGATTCAGTGGGTGAGGCATTTCTAGTCAATTCCCAAGAAAGGCCGATACAGAAACTTTAATGTAGATGGTTTTCCATCCTTTCAAATTTTCCATTTTTGTGACTGCTTTATAATTAATGTACACAACGCATTAGAACAGTCATCCAGGTATAATCTCTATAAATAAAGAAATAAAAAGCAAACATACATGCATCATGGCTAACTGATGAGACAGCCAGGTGCCTACTCACCAGGTGTCCTCACCTGAGAGGCCCCAGAACCCCTCGGCAGCTGCTAAATAAGTGCAGAGTCCCAGCCCTCAGCCTCATTCAGATTGGGACTCAGAGAAATTCACACTTTACATTCACATCTTAGGATATTCTGAGCAGGGAGCCATTGACTCCACTATGAACCTCCCTCAGAAAAGGTCTTATTTTTCTTTCTCTGTACTTAAAAATAGCTGTATTCTCTCACTCAAAAGCCACAGATCTCCCTGGCAATGAATATATAGGTGAGTGCAAGGAAGGAAGCAAACATATCAGCATTCTGCATGTCTTTCTACATCTCCTTCCCCTGAAACGCCCCCCACCTTCCCCCAGGACCTCCTATTCCCCCCTGAGTGAGGCTCTGCTCACCACACCATGATGAAGCCCACTGCTGCCCTCTAATGGCCACTCGGCCCAGCAGACACTCTGCAGATAATTTCTCCCCTAATGCCTTCCCCTTCAAGGAACATTTTCCAAAGGCCTGTTAATCAGGACATGGCAGGATGAGCAAACTGGATGAGGTGGTGTCATCCAGAGGAAGAGTTGTATGTGAAAGACAATATTCTCGCAAACATATTCATTCATTCAACGGAAATTTTGAAAAAATTTGTGAGTGTATTAGGCATTGTTCAAGTTCCTAATAAAACATAACAAAAATTCCTGGTCCCACAACACTGACAGCCAATGGGCCGAGACAACAAAGAATTGAATTATCCTCACTCTTATATGGAGTGAATTGCTGTGGAGGAAGTCGTGGCCAAGAAGAAGCGAAGGAAGAGCTCACAAACAGGAAGAACATGAACATTTATCCACCAGCTATGAATTGAATTACTGGGTATTCTATATAGGTCACTTCTCTTCATCTTCACTCTCTCATTGTACCCTTCCTTTTATTATAATAGCCAGTCTTATGTGTAAAGAAACTGAAACCCAAAAACATTAGGAAACTTGGCCCAGGTGTTAATTAATAGCTGCACACACTGAACTTCTTAACTGGTTGTAGGAACAAAGCACAGGGTGGACATGAAAAGGAGACTGCTCACACCTGCCCCTTCTTACCGCTCACACACCTTCCCTGGGACTTGCAATGCTGCCTGCAGTTTGCCAGCTCACCTTCCCATTAGTACTCCCCGTGTCCTCATTCTCTGAAACGTGTTCCTCCCTGCTCATTCCATGGTGCAGTTTCTTTCTACAGTGCAAGGGCTTAGTGACAATTAACATCTGCTAATCACACAAATAATTTACTCAGGTTACAGCCCTATAGTCAAATCATCATTACGCAAGTAACATGTCTGGGCAACAGCCCCTAATCCTAATGGGAGAAAGGCCAGGGCTTCTAGTCGGACAGTGAAGAACATGCTTGTTGAAATGATGTCATTTACAGGGATAGAGTCACAGTTAAAATATCAGCTTCTCATCTTCCAGTCTCATAACTATCAGACTCTCAAAATGTTATAAGAGAAAGAGTGTGTGTTTTGAGTACATGATACAAATCCACCTGCCTCCTTAATGTAGAAAATCTGTTCAAACACAAAAATAGGGAAAAGTATAAAATGGAGCAAGGTGGATGTTTCATAGACAAGGACAGTAAGTATTGAGACCCAGAAAGGTTAGGTGGATACCAGAGACTGTAATTATTACCTGTCATTTCTGATAGAGTTGCCTGATTTCCAACACTGAGGTTTTGAGGGCTTTTATTTGTTTGGTTTTTTGGGTTTTGTCTACCTATTTTCAAGTTACAGACTTTGAGAATGTTAACAAAATAATTTGTATTGACTAGAAAGACAATATTATAATGATTTTAATTTTTCCTAAATAACTCTAAAAGTGTAATGCTATTCCAGCACACACATACACAAACTTTCTCACACACAAACTCTCTTTTCTCTCTCTCTCTCTCTCTCTCTCTCTCTCTCTCTCTCTCTCTCTCTCTCTCTCCCTCACACACACAAAATGATGCCTAGTTCCAGGGACACAGCAGGTTGCATTATACATTTGCCCTTCCATTCTCACTTCCATGACTTTGTTTACTGATTTCCTGTTCCCAGGATGCTCTGCCTGCTCCCCTTGTTTTCACCACCCAGCCCGAATGCTCTCCCTCTCTCTCTCCAGAACCATATTAGCATCTACCTGGTATTAAACACATAATAGTAAACTGCCTTTTTGGAGGCAAAGGCCAGAATTTCAATTTCATCCTACCTCAAAGCACCATATAGGCCTTTGTACTTGGAGAGGGTCACCAACTTCTCTCCAGTTTGGTCCATCTCCACTTTTCTGCCTATTTTCCTTAAGTCACGCTACAATCAGAAATATTCCTTAGCTTCCATTAGGTAGGATAAACTCCAACTCCGAAACAAAGTGCATGAGCCTCTTCAAGGATTAGTCTCCATCTTCCTTACTGTGCTCACCTCCTGCCTCATTGTCCGCACACACTCTCCCTCCAGGGCCATGGACTGTATCATCACTCCTCTTCTAAAATCATGTACTTTCACATATACTGTTTCCTTTACCTGAAATATTCTGATAACTAACTCCTTGAGGCTAGGAGTTCTTTACTGTCCAACTAGAGGGCCTACTTCACACACCAGGGCCTACATGAGGCTGTTCACTCTCTTCCTTCCCTATTCTGAGTTCCCATTACTCTATGTCCCATAATATATGGCCCTGGTTAAATCATAAGCTCAAAAAGGATTGAGTTTTCTTCATCATTGTATTTTCAGTGCTTATTCAATGCCTTCAACATGGCAGAGATTCAGCATGTAAAGAGTGGTGAATGAATGAATGATGAATACAGTGCTCGATATATATTTGCTTGTCATTGATATTAAAACCTGAGAATATTGAAAGATATAAAAGAAGATCCTAAAAGAGTTTTACATTCTTTCATACCCTTGGGGAAAACCAAATCTGGCTTAGGATAAGAAGCCTCAGACCCACCCCACGCTCTCCTACCATTGGAAACCGGGCTGGCTCCCTAGAATATTTTGGTAAGAGGTTATTTCAGGAAAAAAATATTAATAATTCCCTGGCTTAATTTAATAATTATTTTATTTTTATAAAGCTCTTTATATTATTTTCTTTTTTCTTAATTTTACAGAGAAATACACTAGCACTTATAGTTCTTTGATTTGCAGGATTGCGATCAGCAAGCTGGCTTCCTGGCCATGTGTATCCTATACAGTCACACAGGGCCCCCACTCAGCAGAGCCCCACACTTGGCTAAATGCCTTAATGCTGCCTCCATCTTGAAATTCTTAATTTTATCAAAAGGCTCAAATAGTTTCATTTTACACTGGCTTTGCCCTTATTCATATACTAGTGGCCTGGTGCATGAAATTCTACACATTAAAGGGGAATTAGAGAAAATATTTTAATATTGCTATTTTCCCTTCCTCTATAATAGAAGTGTCAGAGATGAAAGAAAATTAGTAAAATGTATGTGAAAATAATATATAAATTTATTAATAAATAATCACAACATGATATAACAACAATAAAGACATGACATAAAAAAATAACAAAAACATGATATAAAAACAACACTGACACAATGACTGATAAATTGATTAAATTTATTCTAATATCTCCCTGTACACCGCATTAAGAGTGAAAACACTTTCAGAGTGCTTGACTAATTTCCCTTGTGATGAACTATGTACAACTTTAATGTTACACATTTTTCAAACTCAAGAGAAAGCAACATATAAGTGACCATGTGCGAAAATGGGTTCAAACTCTACTCTGTCTAGAGTTTGTCCTTATGATTTATTAATAGTCATTGCAAATGCTGGCATCACAGGAAACTATCTTTGAATTAGTTTAAATGGGAGGCCAGTGTTAGATGGGGCCAAATCAATTCTTGGAATCAGAACAATCTCTCCTTCTGCAGATCCTGTTAATATTTCAGCTTCGATAAGTTTAGGTCACAATCTTTTGATAACAAATTAAAGACCCCATTTACTATTAAGATTTCTCAGTAGCATGATGATTGTACCCACTTTCAATTTTAATTTATGACATGGCATTCCCAAAGGAATAATACTATTTAAGAAATTTGATGAGAAAATTTTCCTTTTCAACATTATCTGTTGAATCAATGAAATCATCACTCAAATATGTGTGAAAATTTCCATAGAGTACATCCAAAATTTCTCCATTTAATTTTTGAATGTGCTCATTTTTTGGACAAAGAATCACATATTAAGATAAATTTTTAAAAATTATCTATAGATATAGTATTTCCAAAGATAGCTTCAATAATAGATCCATTATAAATAATTTCACAGAGGATTTCGATAATATCCATTCCTAAACGAAAAGTGCTATCAAGTTTGCCATCTCCACTGGAAACAAGATGGCGGCATAGAGTAGACACCGTAAATGCAGCTGTGAACAACTATTTCAGAAAAACCACGAAAAGAACACACGGACACCACTCGCACCCACAGGAAGGCTGGCTGAGTGAAAATCCTACAACTAGAGAAGAGTCTGAGACTCAGAGGAGCAGCGGAAGCAAAGTACAGAGGTATGGAGGCATGCGCACGGGGCTCGGGGAAGGGCTGGCGCCAGGGGACACGGTTCTTTTCCAAAATGGAGAGAGCCACAAGTCCCCAGCGGCTCTGAACTCCAGTTCCAAGCGAGTTTCTGAGGACCCAGACACCCGGAGAAGGGGGACTGACTGGCACCGGGAGGAAACCCAAAGCGGGTTTCTCTCAGCGTTGCTTGCAGCAATTACCGTGGGACACAGAGACCTGGTGTCTCACAGTGCAGGGCTGAAAAGCGCCATAGCTATTTGCTCCGCCCTGTCCTGCAAACTCCCCGAGGCCCCGCCCCTCCCAAGCTGTGTCAGAGGCTTTTGCAGATAAAAGACTGAGTAGCCTAAGGCAAGGCTAACTCAACACCTCCTTAAAGATACAGGAGCCAGCCTCACCCAGTGGCCAGAGTGGGACTAACCTAAACAAAACAGATCCACAAGGAATACACTCAGGGCAGATGCAGTGAGCATAAAAGCTCCACTGAAACAACTCTTGCCCCATAAGGGTGTCTCCAGCACAGAAGTTCTCCCACTGTAGACACAGCTGACTCTCATAACCAAGTGGCTTAGAGGTTAATCCCTCACAGTGATCACCTAAATCAGAAAGGGAAGCAACCAAAATGCGGAGACGAAACAGGTCACAAATGACAGAAATGGAGGAAAGAAAACGACAGGATATAGAATTCAAAACCACGGTTATTAGATTTTTCAAAAAAATGCTAGAGACTGCCAATAAATTTAGTGAGATCCTCAATGAATCTAATGAGACCCTCAAGGATATGATAAAGGACCAACTAGAAATGAATCATACACTGACTGAAATGAAGAATATTATACAGACATCCAACAGCAGACAAGAGGATTGCAAGAAGCAAGTCAAAGATATGAAATATGAAGAAGCAAAACACACCCAGCGGGAAAAGCAAAAAGAAAAAAGAAAAAGGATAAAAAAGTATGAAGATAGTGTAAGGAGTCTCTGGGACAACTTCAAGCGCACCAACATCAGAATTATAGGGGTGCCAGAAGAAGAGAAAGAGCAAGATATTGAAAACCTATTTGAAGAAATAATGACAGAAAACTTCCCTCACCTGGTGAAAGAAATAGACTTCCAAGTCCAGGAAGCGCA
>PVJC01010368.1:0-43825 GCA_004026665.1 Murina feae
GCACTCACCAGCCCTCCCACCCCCCAGTGCACAAACCCTGAAGGGGCTGTGGAGAGCCTGAAAATGGCCCTCAACCCCTCACCCAGGCTGACCAGGCACACCAGCAGGTGGACATCTCCCCCGAGGTGTCCCAGACTGCAAGAGGGCACAGGCCGGGCTGAGAGACCCCCACTCTCCGAGTGCACAAATTTTTGTGCACTGGGCCCCTAGTATATATATAAGAGACTATGACACTTGAGAACATTGTGCTGAGTGAAACAAGTCAGTCACAAGAGGACAAATACTGTATGACTCTGCTTATATGAGGAGCGTAAAGTAGTCACATTCATTGAGACAGAAAGTAGAATGGTGGCTTCCAGGGGCTGAGACAGGAGAAGACGGGGAGTTATTGTTTAATGGCTAGTTTCTGTTTTACAAGATGAAGAGAGTTATGGGGATAGATGGTAGTGATGGTTACACAGCAATGTGAATCTATTTAATACTGCTGAGTTATACATGTAAAAATGGTTAAAATGCCAAATTTTATGTGGTACTTTGCCACAATTTTTAAAAATTGGAAGAAAAAGAAAGTCTATGAGGGAGAGAGGGATTACACTGTGGATTGGAACAGCCAACTTTTGGTAGCCAAAAGTGCTGCTACCTGTCCCTAGATCCAAACCTGTTCCCAGGGTCCCTTTCTGGACCTCCTTTCTTCCAACTCACTGACCAGGTTCATGTAGTCAGGGAAAATGTGCCCCCACTGTTAGAAACTTCCAGGTGGCTATCTCCATGAGGCAGGGTCTGGGGCAAGCAAATGGGAGGCCTCAAATAGAAGACACTCCAGTCTCATTTCTTGCCCTGCGGCATCTGCCCAGGTCACACACAAAGATGCGTTCCTGTCCTTTGGCCTTCAGAAAGGCATTCCCAGCACATGGAATGAAATTAGAACTGCTGAATATATTTAATGCTCACTTGTGTGCAGGCAGTATTCAGAGTGCTATGCAAATACTAAATCCGAGAATGCTCAAAAATTCCTATAAGATTTACAGTTATTATCCCCATTTAACAGTTGAGAAAACTGAAACTCAGACATGTTAGGTAACTTACTCATGACTCCATAATCAGTGGGAGTTGAGCCTGACATTTGAATTCATACAGTTTGGCTTCAGAGCTCTTGTTCTCCATGACTGTTCACACAGTATGCATCATCCCAGTGTTGGGACATTCTGGACTCTTCTGTTGGAAATATCACCACATGTGAGACAGCCAGTCTGACTCAGGTTTCTAGAGCTTCTTGGCTCTCCTCCACAACAAGGGGAGTTAACAGGTCCCCATATCTTTCCTGCACTCCCTTTCATGCAATTCCATCTTTTCTGGAAGCAGCTGCTTAAAGAATATACCTGGTGCCATAAGAACACTAGGTAATGCATAGGCACAAAGCAGTCTAAGTTCTAAAAAATGAGGCCTTTCATGAAAGAAAATAACCTACATGCTCTAAATACATACACTCAATTCACATTTCTAAAGAGAAATCTTAACTCTTTGGTCTTTTTCAAATTACTTTACTACATTCAGATTCCTCAGCAGGTTTTACCTTAGTACATTGGCCCATAATAGTGATCTCCCCCTCCCCCCCGTAAAAAGAAACATTTTGTCCCATGATAACTTGGTATCTCCTTAGAAGACTGAAACTGCTAGAATTTTTAAAATGATAGTTTCACTCTAACTACCATATCCATGGTGGGCAAGACTGTGTGTGAGATGTAGAGAGAGGGAGAGCCACCCTCGAGTCTGACTACAGAATCCTATCACAGAGGACAACAGACCTAACATCAGAAACCAGGCAACCAGATTCAGACTTCTTTTTTCTTTTAACTTTTTCTTTGGAAATAATTATAGGTTCACAAGAATTTGCAAAGATAGTAGAGAGAGGTCCTAAAACCATTTATCTAGTTTCCTCCAAAGGTAACATCTTACATAACCATGGAATATGAAAATCAGGAGGTTGACACTGGTACAATTGTATTATATGTCAGTGCCATTTTGTCACATGCATACATTTGTGTAACAATCACTATGATCAACATCCAGAATAACTATCACTACAAAGATCTTCCTCCTCCCCCTCATCATTCCTACCCCTTAGGAATCACTAATCTGTTCTCCATCTCTCATTTTGCTAAATTCAAAATGCTCTATAAATAGAGTCACAGACTGTTCACTTTTAATATAATTATTGGTATGATAGGGCCTAAGTTTAATTTTTTTGTCTTCTATTTATTCCCTGTTTTTGTTTTCCTGTCTTATTGTTGGTTATGTAAATATTTTTTAGAAGTCCATTTTGACTTCTCTATAATGTTTCCAAGTGTATATCTTTGATTAGATGTTTTAGTAGTTGCTCTAGGTATTATATCATGCATGCATACAATGTCCACTGCTGCTGACATTGTACCAGTTTGAATAAGTGCCTAAGCCTTACCTCCCTTTAATTTCTTTTACTGCCTCTTGTTTATAATGTAACTGTCATAAGCATTTCCCCTATATTTAGAACCACATTAAACAATGTTTTAATGTTTGTTTCAAGTAACACAATTCAGAAAACTCAAAAGAAGTCTATTGTATTTATATAATTTATATTCTTTCCATTGTTCTTTCTTCTTTCCAAATGTCTTAAGAATCCTTCTTTTATCATGTTTTCCTGTTTAAGAATTCTGTTAGCCATTTTAGGTTATGTTTTCAGGCAACAAATTCTCTTAGTTTTTCTTCATCTCAAAATGTCTTGATGTCCTCTTTACTCATGGAGGTCATTTTCACTAGATACAGAATTCTGGGTTGATAGCTATTTTCTTTTAGCACTTAGAAAATGTTGTGCCACTTCCTTCTGGCCTCCATGGTTTCTAATGAGAAATTTCTGTCATTCCAGTTCTTTTCTCCCTAACAGTAAAGTATTATTTGTTTCTCTCTTACTACCTTTAAAAAATATTTTCTGTCTTTAGTATTCAAAAGTTTTACTATGTTGTGTCTTGGTATGGGTTACTTTGGGCTTGTCCTGTTTGAGGTTCATTCAGCTTCATGAATCTATAAGTTTATGCCTTTTGTTAAATTTTGGAAATTTCTAGCCATATTTCTTCTAATGCTTTTTCAGCCTTCCTCCCCTTCTCCTCTCCTTGTGGGACCCTAAGGACATGACTGTTAAATCTTACATTTTAGCCCCACAGGCCCTTGAGGCTCTGTTTATTTTTCCCCCCAGTCTATTTTCTCAGTTGTTCAGACTGGATAATTTCTATTTTTTTACCTTCAGGTTTATTTATCTTTTCCTTTATCCTATTATGTTCCTGAACCCATCCACTTAGTTTTTAAATTTTTGGTTTTCATATTTTTTCAGTCCTAAAATGGCCATTTAATGCTCATTTTTATATTCTATTTCTTGGCTGAGATTTTTTTAAAAGAGTGTTTGTAATTACTTTTGGAGCATTTTTGTGATGATCGCTTTAAATGCCTTGTCAGCTAACTCTAACATCTGTATCATTTTGGTATGTATCAGTGTCTGTTGAATGTCTTTTCTTATTCATTGCAATTTTCCTGGTTCTTAATGTGATAAGAGTGAGTTTTTGTTTGTATCCTAAACCTGGGGTATTATATTATGAAACTCTGCATTTTATTTAAGTCTTCTTTTTGAGAAAGCTTCCACTGATACCACATGGTCCAGTGCAAAGCAAAGCTCTGGATGGTGGTGAAAATTGTGGCTTCCTACCCACCATCCGCTGACACAAGGGAGGAGAGGGGAGGCACCTTATTGTCACTAGGAGGGTGTAAAAGTCCCGGGTTCCTACATGGTCTCCACTGACCCTGGGGCAGGGGGTTCATAAGTGCTTGGTTGGAACTACAAGTCTCAGATCCCTACTCAGTCTTTTTTGTTGATATTGTTGGTTAGAGAATACTTATTAGGAATCTGATTTCTTTTCTTTTCTTCTTCTTTAACATTTTCTTTATTTTTGAATTTTTTTCTATATTGATTAAGGTATTACATATGTGCCCTTATCTGCCCATTACCCCCCTCCCCTCCACTCATGCCCTCACCCCCCCCTGTTGTCTGTGTCCATTGGTTAGGCTTATATGCATGCATAGAAGTAACTTGGTTGATCTCTCCCCCTTACCCTCACCCTCCCTACCTTCCCCCTGAGGTTTGATGGTATGATCAATGCTTCTCTTGTCTCTGGATCTGTTTTTTTCATCAATTTATGTTGTTCATTATATTCCACAAATGAGTGAGGTCATGTGATATTTATCTTTCTCAAACTGGCTTATTTCATTTAGCATAATGCTCTACAGGTCCTTTCATGCTGTTGCAAATGGCAAGAATTCCTTCTTTTTTACTGCAGCATAGTATTCCATTATGTAGTTATACCACAGTTTTTTAATCCACTCATCTGATGTTGGGCACTTAGGCTGTTTCCAAATCTTAGCTATGGTAAATTGTGCTGCTATGAACATGAGGGTGCATATATCCTTTCTGATTGGTGTTTCTAGTTTCTTGGGATATATTCCCAGAAGAGGGATGACTGGGTCAAATGGGAGTTCCATTTTTAGTTTTTTGAGGAAAATCATACTGTTCTCCACAATGGCTGCACCAGTCTGAATCCCTACCAGCATTGCAAGAGAGTTCCCTTTTCTCTGCATCCTTACCAGGACTTGTTATTTGTCCTATACTCAGAAAACTACAGGACACTGGAAAAAGAGGTAGAGGACAAGGAACAACATGGCAGTAAGTTCCCTGTATTTCCTTTTGCCATGTTGTTCCTCGTCCTGAGATCCTTTGTTAGTCTTCCTTCTCCATACCATTCAGAGTCTTCTTATGCTTGAGTTATATCTGTAAATATATCAACATATTTATTTATTTTATAAATATCTTAAATACTTATATTTTGATAAATATAAATATATACATACAAATATATTTTCATTCCAGGGTTTTATTTGTACTTAACAGGAAGAACAAAGAGAAATGTATCCACTCCATCTTGGTCCAAAGACCTAGTCTTTTAAGAAAAGAGTCTGAGAAAGGAGAGACAGAAAGTCTCAGCACTCTATAGTCTCAGCCCACTATGATTTTGGGGCAGTTTTTAGTGCAATCTTGGAATCCATTTTCCCAGCATCCCCTTCAGGTCTCATTAATTTTTTGGGGAGACTTTCAGGATCCTAGAAATACAGAGCAAGACTGAAAAAATACAGGAGGTGGAGTCGTGGCAAGGGAGGCAGTACCTGGGTTACCTTGTCTGCACCTTGTAATATGGTCACCACATACAGAAATGGCCTGAGCTTATTTCTTTGAACTCTGTTGGACCAATCAGGAAGTTATTGGCAATGAAAAAAAAACACTCTGATATTTAAATTCAGAGCCCAACATGTTTTCTTTTGGTTGTCCACTGAGGTTTGTTAAGAGGCCTTAACTCCCTAAAAGCCACCTGGATTCAGGGTGTCATCTTCAATTCTGTGCCCCTCACCCTCCCAAGGAACCCTCTACCCTAAAGTACCAAGAGAAGAATTAGGCTTGGCTGCTACCAGTGGCCTAGCAGCAGCAGCTTAGTGAACAGTTCACCAAGATGGGACCAGAGACTGTGTGCAAGGAAGTGAGCTCTCAGGCTCCAGTTCACAACACACACTTGACCCATTCCATAAGTTTCAAAGTGCTCAGCCACTTTACTCACTAGATTTTGTTTTAAGTGACTTGAGTCATTTGCAAAAACAAGCTCTCCTAACATATTTGCCAATGACACATCTGATAAGGGGTTCATATCTAAAGTTTATAAAGAACTTATAAAGCTCAACACCAAAAAAACCCCCAAACAATACAATTAAAAGTGGGCAAAAGACATTTTTCCAAGAGGACATACATATGGCCAATAGATATATAAAAAGATGCTCAATGCTGCTAATCATCAAAGAGATACAAGATGAACCATAACATATCACCTCAGAATAGCCATAATCAATAAATCAAAAAACAACAAATGTTGATGAGAATGTGGAGAAAGGGGAATCCTTCTGCATTGTTGGTGGGAACAAAGACTGATACAGCCACTGTGGAAAGCAGTGTGGAGTTACCTCAAAAAATTAAAAATGAAACTGCTTTGTAACCTAACGATTCCACTTCTGGGAATTCATCTGAAGAAATTGAAACACTAATTTGAAAGAATATATGTACCTCTATGTTCATTGCAATTTTATTTACAATAACCAAGATTTTGAAGCAGCCTAAGTATCCATCTGTAGATGAAGGGATAAAAAAGCTGAGGTATCTTCTAGGAATATATCCCAAGAAACTAGAAATACCAATCAGAAAGGATATGTGCATGCCTATGTTCATAGTAGCACAATTCACCATAGCTAAGATTTGGAAACAATCTAAGTGCCCATCAGCAGATGAGTGGATTGAAAAACTGTGATGTGATTCGGGAGCTGAAAAATGGCGGCTGGCAGGAAGGAGGTGAGGGATAGGGAGTGAGTGAGTGAGTGGATGAAAAGAGAATGTGTGGAGGTGTGTGGTGTGTGTGTGAGCAAGTGAGGGACAGTTAAATCTGGCAGGAGCGGCAGGAGCTGCCAGACCAGGCTCTTTGGGACAGGGAGAGATTGCCACTGCTGCGAACACTCCCCGGACTGCAGACTGCAGGACTCGGGCATGGACCCCATGCCATCTTGAAGGGGAGAGTGGCCTCTTCTAAGAACTCATCAGCACCACCTCCCAGACAGGCCTGGGACACTGCCTGCGCAACCTGGCAGCCACTCCAGAAAAAAACAAAACAAAACCCGGGATCTCCACTGGCAATGGAGCACAGTGCCTGAAGCAGTAAGTGCAGCCTCCTCCTCCCCAGTGGCAAACCTCTGACCTCGCATTCGTGTGTCTCCAGCTCCCAGCCCCCCATACTCATGCATAGCTACAAACAGGTTACCCAGGCATGTGGCTCAATAGACTTCTCTGGGAAGCCTCTGTGGGACACAGCTCTCCGCTCTTGCGCGTAGCTGCCCACAGGTTGCTCAGGCACTCAGCTCAACAGACTGCTCTGGGAAGCCTTTCTGGGTCCTAGCTTGCTGCACTTGAGTGCAACTGTGTACAGGTCGTCCAGGTGCACAGCTCAACAGATTTCTCTGGGAAACCTCTGTGGGCCCCAGCTCAGCACAGTCACATGTATCTGTGCAAAAGTCACCCAGGTGTGCAGCTCCACAGACTTCTCTAGGAAGACACTGAGAGCCCCAGCTGGGTATGATTTTCTGTCTACGTCACAACTACAGAACTCTGGACACCACAGTCACGCCTTTCCAGAACACAGGCATCCCGAGCCTCAATACCCCAATAGACAGTTCCTGGGTGCCACTGTGAGTCCCCACAGGGAACGAGTGATTTCAACCAAGGGCACAAGACAGCAAAAATTGGGACACCTCCTCCATGGCTGCTGACTTCTAAACCTCACAGTTGTGCCTTTCCAGCTTGCAGACCTACATAAAGAGAACCCAAATAGCTCAAGTAGGGAGCTACATTAGACTGTCAAACTCAGAAGACCTGAGAGGTCACACCAGTAGCAGCATCCCCAAAAGAAACTGGGTAACAAAGCAATTGGAGCTAAAATTAAAACATTACAGCAAAACATGGGAAGACAAAAAAGCAATCCACAAAGGAAAGAAAAAGAGGAATCACCAGAAATGGAGTTAAATGAAATAGAGGCTACTAACTTATCAGAGAAAGAATTCAGGATAATGGTTATAAGGATGCTCAAATGGCTGGAAGACAAATACACACAACTCACTGAGAATTATAAGGAGCTAAATGAGAATGTCACCAGTATGAAAAGAAACCAAGAGGAAATGAAGAGTGACATAGCTGTAATAAAGAACACAATGAAGACTTAAACAGTAGACTGGAAGAAGCTGAGGACTGCATCAGCGAATTAGAAGACAAGGTAGGAAAAAACACACAAACACAGGAGCAACTAGAAAAAAAACTTAAAAAGCAAGAGGAGAGCCTATGGGAGATCTGGGACAACAAAAAACGAAACAACATTCACTTCATAGGGGTACCAGAAGGAGAGGAGGAGAAGCAAGGAATAGAAAACCTATTTGAAGAATAATGACAGAAAACTTCCTTGATATTGGCAAGGAAAAAACTACACAAGTCCAAGAAGCACATAGAGTGCCAAACAAGATGAATCCCAAAAGACCAACACCAAGATACATCATAATTAAATTGGCAAAGACCAACAACAAAGTAAGAATCTTAAAAGCAGCTAGAAAGAAACAGAAAAATAGCTACAAGGGATCTCCTATTAGAATAACAGCTGACTTCTCAACAGAAACATATCAAGCAAGAAAGGAATGGAATGAAATATACAAAGTGATGCAAAGCAAAGGAATGAATCCAAGAATACTATACCCAGCAAGGCTATCTTTCAAAATTTAAGGTGGAATCAGAAGCTTCACAGACAAAAAAGGGCTAAGAGAGTTTATTACTGCCAAGCTAGCAATGCAAGAAATGCTAAAAGGACTGCTGTAAAAAGAAGAAACAGAAAGACAAGAAGAAACACAAACATAAAGGATAAAAATGACCACAAACAAGTACTTTTCAATAATAACATTAAATGTAAATGGATTGAATGCTCCAATCAAAAGACACAGAGTAGCTCAATGGATAAGAAAACAGGACCCATTTATCTGCTGTCTTCTAGAGACCCACCTCAGAACAAAGGATTCACACAGACTGATAGGGAAGGGATGGAATAAAATTTTTCAGGCAAATGGAAATGAGAAAAGAGCTGGAGTTGCGATACTTATATCTGACAAAATAGACCTCAAAGTAAAGGCCATAAAAAGAGATAAGGAAGGCCACTATATAATACTAAAGGGAGCAATTCAGCAAGAAGATATAACTCTGGTAAACATATATGCACCCAATACAGGAGCACCCAAATACATAAAACAACTCTGGAAAACATCAAGGGAGAGATTGATAGCAATACAGTCATAGTAGGGGACTTTAATACCCCACTGACACCATTAGATAAATCCTCTAAATAAAAAATCAGCAAAGAAACAACAATTCTTAATGACTCACTAGATCAGATGGACTTAGTTGACATTTTCAGAATATTTCACCCCAAAGTTACAGAATATACATTCTTCTCAAGTGCACATGGGACATTTTCAAAAATAGTCCATACATTAGGACACAGGCAAAGTCTCTTCAAATTCAAGAGAATAGAAATCATAACAAGCATCTTCTCAGATCAGAATGGCATAAAACTAGAAATCAACTACAATAAAAATATTGAAAAAAATCAAACACTTGGAGGCTAAATAAGCATGTTATTAAACAATGAGTGGGTTACCAGAGAGATAAAGAAGAAATAAAAAATATCCTGGAAATAAATGACAATGAAAACACAACAATCCAAAATCTATGGGACACAATGAAAGCAGTCCTGACAGGGAAGTTCATAGCTCTACAGGCCTACCTCAAAAAACAAGAGAAACTGGTAATAAATGACCTAAATCTACAACTCAAAAAGTTAGAAAGAGAGCAACAAGAAAAGCCCACATTATCCAGAAGGAAGGAAATAATAAAGATCAGAGCAGAAATAAACAACATAGAGAACAAAAAACAGTACAAAAGATCAATGAAACCAAGAGCTGGTTCTTTGAAAGAATTAACCAGATTGATGAACTCCTCCCCAGACTCACCAAGAAATGAAGAAAGAGGACTCAAATAAACAAAATCAGAAATGAAAGAGGTGAAATAACAACTGACCCTACTGATATACAAAGGATTGTCAAAAAATCTAGGAACAACTCTACTCCAACAAACTGGACAACCTCGATGTAATGGTCACATTCCTAGAAAAATACAAGCTTCCAAAACTCAACCAGGAAGAATCAAAAAATGTGAATAGGCCCATAACTACTGATGAAATTGAAACAGTCATCCATAAGCTTCCCGAAAACAAAAGCCCTGCACCAGATGGCTTCACAGGGGAGTTTTACCAAACATTCAAAGAAGAACTAAAGCAAATCCTTCTCAGACTATGCCAAAAAATTCAAGATGAAGGTACACTTCCAAACTCTTTCTATGAAGCCAGCATTATCCTAATACCAAAACCAGATAAAGATACCACAAAGAAAGAGGCCAATATCCCTGATGAACATAGATGCTAAAATCCTCAACAAAATTCTAGCAAACCGGATCCAGCATTACATTAGAAAGATCATACACCATGACCAAGTGGGATTTATTCCAGGAATGCAAGGCTGGTATAATATCCACAAATCAATAAACATGATACATCATATAAACAAATTGAGAGATAAAAATCACATAATCATATCGATGGATGCGGAAAAGGCATTTGACAAAATTCAACACCCTTTCTTGATAAAAACTCTCAGCAATGTGGGACTAGAGGGGTCATACCTCAACATAATAAAATCCTTATATGACAAACCCACAGCCAACTTCATACTCAATGGGCAAAATCTAAAACCATTTCCCTTAAAAACAGGGAAAAGACAGGGATGCCCACTTTTGCCACTCCTGTTCAACATAGTACTGGAAGTGCTAGCCATGCGATCAGGCAAGAAGAAGAAATAAAAGGCATCCAAACTAGAAAAGAAGAAGTAAAATTGTCATCATTCACAGATGACATGATACTATACTTAGAAAACGCTAAAGACTCCATCAAAAAATTATTAGACTTAATAAATGAATATGGTAATATAGTAGGATACAAAATTAACACCAAGAAATCTATGGCATTTTTATATGCCAATAGTGAACTTACAGAAAAAGAAATTTAAAAAGCAATTCCATTTACCATTGCACCAAAAAAATTAAGATACCTAGGAATTAGCTTAACCAAGAACATAAAAGACTTATACTCAGAAAACTACAGTACACTGAAAAAAGAGATAGAAGAAGACATAAACAGATGGAAGAACATTCCGTGTTCATGGATTGGTAGAATCAACATCATCAAAATGTCCATACTACCCAAAGCAATCTATAGATTCAATGCACTCCCCATTAAAATACCAACAACATATTTCACAGATCTAGAAAGAACTCTGCAAAAATTCATCTGGAAAAAAACAAAAACAAAAAAATCCTGAATAGCTGAGGCAATCCTGCGAAAGAACAAAGTAGGAAGGATCTCACTTCCAGGTATCAAGCTGTATTACAAAGCCACTGTCCTCAAAACTGCTTGGTACTGGCACAAGAACTAATATAGACTAATGGAATAGAATAGAGAGCCCAGAAATTCACTCGATCCACTATGCTCAATTAATATTTGACAAAGGAGGAAAGACCATACAATGGAGCAAAAACAGTCTCTTCAATAAATGGTGCTGGGAAGTTTGGTTAGACACATGCAAAAAAATGAAACTAGAGCACCAACTCACACCATACACAAAAATAAAATCAAAATGGATAAAGGACTTAAACGTAAGAAAGGAAACCGTAAAAATCTAGAGGATTCCACAGGTAGCAAAATCTCAGACATATGCCGAAAGAATTTCTTCACTGACACACCTCCTAGGGCAATGGGAGCTAAAGGGAAAATAAACAAATGGGACTATATAAAAATAAAATCTTCTGCATAGCAAAAGAAACCATCAACAAAACAAGAAAACCAACTGCATGGGATAATATATTTGCCAATGATATCTCTGATAAAGATTTAATCTCCAACATTTACAGGGAACTCATACAACTTAACAAAAGGAAGATAAACAACCCAATAAAAAAATGGGCAACGGACCTAGATAGACACTTTTTGAAAGAGGACATAAATAAGGCTGAGAGACATATGAAAACATGCTCAAAGTCACTAATCATCTGAGAGATGCAAATCAAAACAACAATGAGGTACCATCTCACACCTATCAGAATGGCTATCATCAACAAATCAACAAATGACAAGGGCTGGAGAGAATGCGGAGTAAAAGGAATAATTGTGCACTGCTGGTGGGAATGCAGACTTGTGCAGCCACTGTGGAGAACAGTATGGAGTTTCCTCAAAAAACTAAAAATGCAATTGACATTTGACCCAGTGATCCCACTTCTAGGAATATATCTCAAGAAACAAGAAACAAGAAACACCAATCAGAAAGGATATATGCACCCCTCTGCTCATAGCAGCACAATTTACCATAGCTAAGATTTGGAATCAGTCTAAGTGTCCATCAGCAGATGAATGGATTAGAAAACTGTTGTACATCTACACAATAAAATACTATGCTGCTATAAAAAGGAAGGAGTTCTTATCATTTCAGCAGCATGGATGGAACTGGAGAGCATACTGCTAAGTGAAATAAGCCAGTCAATGAAAGAAAAATACCACATGTCCTCACTCATCTGTGGATAATAATAACCATTATAAACTGATGAACAAAAATAGATACAGAGGCAGAGCAGCGTCATACAGACTGTCAAATTACAGCAACAAGGACAGGGAGGGTTGGGGGGTAATATAACAACCAAAGGGCTTTTATGTATACATTTAAGCATAACCAATGGACAGAAAACACTGGGGGGAAGGAGAGTTAGGGGGAAAGGCAGAGGAAAAAAAGAGATATATGTACTAATCTTTGTAATACTTTATGTAATAAAAATATATAAAAAATAAAAAAACTGTGATGCATCTATACAATGGAATACTACGCTGCAGTAAAAAAGAAGGAATTCTTGCCATTTGCAACAGCGTGGATGGAACTGGAGAGCATTATGCTAAGTGAAATAAGCCAGTCAGAGAAAGTTCAATACCACATGACCTCACTCATTTGTAGAATGTAGAGAACAACATCTAAACTAATAAAAGCGTAATATTGAAATTAACCGTCTCTTCTGGGTGGGTAAGCCACATCCATAAGCCAATCAGAGCGACAATATGCAAATTAGCCTAGCCAAGATGGCGGAGGCCACAGCCTGGGAGAAGCCACACACAGGGTCCAGCCGTAGCACAGGATGGAAGAGCAAGCAGGCCTGTGGCCAAAGCCGTGGGCGGGAGGAGCAGGATGAGAAGAGGCTGTGGTCTGGAATCTATCACATTGCGGGGCACACACACGGGCCTCTGGGGCTCCCCGTGTGAGCCCCGACCACCCAATGGCTTCCCAGGCAGAAGCCCGTGGCAGGACCAGCTGGCAACCTGAGGCTCCGTCCTGGGAAGCCATTGGGTCATGGATGGCCCTGAGGGTCAATAGGAGCTGTGGTCAGCCTGAAAAAAACTGCCCTCAGCCCCTCTCCCAGGCTGGCCAGGCACCCCAGTAGGGACCTTAATTCTGAAGGGGCTGTGGCCAGCCTGAAAACTGCCCTCAGCCCCTCACCCAGGCTTGCCATACCCACATGGGGTGAGGGTCCCCACTGGGGAGCTTGGCCAGCCTGCAAACAGACATCAGCCCTTCACCCAGGCTGGCCAGGCACACCAGCAGGTGGACATCCCCAGAGGGTTCCCAGACTGCGAGAGGGCACAGGTCGGGCTGAGGGATCCTCCCCCACCCCGAGTGCACAAATTTTTGTGCACCGGACCCCCAGTAGACTGATGAACAGGGACAGATTCAGAGACAGAGAAACAATGATCAGACTGTCAATCCCCAGAGGGAAAGTAGGGGAGGGTGGGGGTATGAATACAAATCAACCAAAGGATTTGTATTCATAGATATAAGCCAAACCAATGGACACAGACAACAGGGGGATGAAAGCATGAGTGGGGGAGGTGGTTGGAGGTTAATGGGGGATGAGGACACATTTGTAATACCTTAACCAGTAAATTAAGGAGGAAAAAAAAGCTGTGGTACATTTATACAATGGAATACTACTCTGCCAGAAAAAGGAAGACAATTTTACCCTTTGTGACAGCATGGATGGACCCGGAGAGCATTATGCTAAGTGAAATCCTTCAGTCAAAGAAAGACAAGTACCATATGATTTAACTCTTACGTGAAATTTAATGAACAAGCTGAACTACCAAGCAAAATAGTGATAGATTCATAGATAGAGAGCAGGCAGACAGCTTAGTATGGGGGAGGGATGACGGTGGAGGGATTAAGCAAAAAAAAGGGGGGGGGAGAGAGAAGGAGAGAGAGAGAGAGAACTCATAGACATGGACAACAGTGTGCATTGCCAGGGGGCAAGGGAGGAGAAGAAGTGGGTGAAGGTGGAAGAGAGCACAGGGGGGATAAATGATGATGGGGAAACACACACACACACACACACTCACACACACACACACACTGCATTAGAAATAAAACCAAACAAAAATAAGCTTTCCTTCCAAAAGTGAAAATTTGCCACAGTGTAAGATTTTTAAAAAAATATCCTACCGACCCTGAAATTTTTTAAAGAGGCAAAGTCACTGTTGCTGTAATGTGTGCTGTCCTCCAAGGGGACTTGTTTATCTGGGGTGTCACTTCTGAAGTGCTTGTTTGTCAAACAAAACCAAACAAGCAAAAACAGTCACATCCTTTAGACATGATCTCTCTCTTCTACCTTGAGTGGATCATGCGAACTTCTGCAGGCTTCTGTGTTCTTATGAGGCCAGGGTTTGGGCTCAAATAAACTAACAAAAATGTGTTGTGTATCCAGCATGGGGGTGATAATGGAAGCAAAATATTGGCATAGCTTTGAGAGAGTTTATTGAAGACTCAATGACCAGTTTCACCTGAAAATAATTGTCCATCTCTTTTCTTCTTTTTTAAAAAAATTTTGTTTTATTGCTTAAAGTATTACAAAGAATGTTAAATAAGTCTCCATTTTCCCCTTTGACCTTCCCCCCTCCTCCCCTACCCCCCCAGTGTCTTGTGTCCATTGATTATACTTATTTGCATGCATACAAGTCCTTCAGTTGATCTCTTAACTCCTCCCAAACCCTCCCCAGCCTTCCAGCTGTAGTTTGACAGTCTGTTCAATGCTGTTTTGCCTCTGTATCTGTTTATGTTCGTCAATTTATAATGGCCTTTATTATACATAAATAAGGGAGATAATGTGGTATTTTTCTTTCATTGACTGGCTTTTTTCACTTAGCATAATGCTCTCCAGTTCCATCCATGCTGTTGCAAATGGTAAGAATTCCTTCTTTTTTACAGCAGCATTGTATTCCATTGTGTAGATGTACCACAGTTTTCTAATCCATTCATCTTCTGAAAAGCCCATCTCTTTCCAGTATTACAATTAACTATCAAGCATCAACAGGCTAAATTTAACAAGATATGCAGCGTTTTTGTCAACATTTTCTTTCCTAAACCTTCATTCACTTATTCATTTACCAAATATGTACTAAGCACTTATTTTGTACCAGGCAATGTTCTAGATAGATACAGCACCAAAGAAAACACAGAAACCCTTGCCTGCGTGTTGGCTTACATTCTAGTGGGAGAAACATATGATAAAGCTAATAAATAAATTAATTATATCATATGTTAGAAGGTGATAAGTGCTCTGGAGATGAATGAAACAGGGAACAGAAATAAGAAGTGCCTCTGGGTGGGTTGCAATTTACAAGTGTTGACAGGTAAAACTTCACTGAGAAGGTGACTTAAAAGATGCGGGGACTGAAACCTCTGGATTTCAGGCCAAGGATACTCTAGGCAGTAGTAATGGCCCTGGTTGGTTCAAGGAACACCAAGGAAGCAAAGGAATATACTGCAGTGGGTGAACTCCTAGCTAGGTCAAATAAAAGATAATTCTTGCCAGAGGAGTCTTCCAGAAAGCCATCAGACAGGTATTGGGATGAGGCTTTAACCCTTCCTGCCTTGGTGCTGCTTGCAGGTTGTTGGTTTTAGGTTGATGGTTTTGAAGGCTACTGTGGAACCAGGGAGTAGGGAATGAGAATAGGGCAAGTTAAACCACCATAAAGCTCACTATTCTTATTGAGATTTCGCCATTTAAAAAAATTTTGGGGGAGACATTCTCCAATTGCTGCAAGCCTTTGGTTAATTATCTGAATTCTGAAAAAGTTGATTCTGATGATTTTTGCCACTGTTCTCATTGCTCTTACGGAGAAAATTTTCAGAGGTCTTTACTCCATCATTCCTGCTGACATCACTCTTGAAAGGACAAAAGGCTGGAAAGTGACACCAAAAAAGTTGACTGAGTGGGAATGCACCTAGAATGTTCAGTGGATAGGCAATTTTAAAAATTAAATGTATTGGGGGCACATTGGTTAATGACATTATATAGATTTCAAGTGTACAATTCTGTAATACATTACCAATATATTGCATTGTGTGTTTACCCCCCAAAGTCAAATCTCTTTCCATCACCTCCTTTTACCTTTACTACCCACCCCTTTTCCCCTCTGGTAATCACCATAGTATTTGAGTCTATGAGTTTTTGTTTGTTTCTTTTTATTGTTTGTTCATTTGCTGCTTTTCAGTTTTATATCCCACATATGAGTGAAATCATATGGTTCTTGGCTTTTTCTGTCTGAATTATTTCACTTAATTATTAGTATGATATTCTCAAGATCCAACCATATTGTGAAAAATCTAATCTAATAAAAGAGTAATATGCAAATTGACCATCACTCCGGGACATCCAAGTCATGGTCAACAGCCAAGCCATGCCCCTCAGCCAATCAGAGCAGCTGTATGCAAATTAACCCAGCCAAGATGGAGGCCAGAAGCCATGGAGCTAGAGTAAACAAGAGGCTTCTGTTGCAACTGTTGCAACTGCCTGCCTAGGCCGGTTGGGCCCCTGTTCAATGACAATATTTCAATTATAGAAGCCACAGAGCTGAATCAAACAGTAGGTTTTGTGGCTGCCTATGCCTCCACTCAAAGTAACAAAGTTTCAATTATAGAAGATAAATAAACCCCAGAAACCTGATTCCAGTCAGCCTCGCTGGGACGTTGGGTCAATGGGAGCTGTGGGCAGCCTGCAAACGGCCCTCAGCCCCTCACCCAGGCTGGCCAGGCATGCCAGCAGGTGGACATCCCCCAAGGGGTCCCAGACTGCGAGAGAGCACAGGCCTGGCTGAGGGACCTCCCCACCACCCAGTGCACAAATTTTTGTGCACCGGGCCCCTAGTTCATTATAAAAGGAAGATTCCATGGAATGGTCAATGATTGCTTATTAGGAAGGCTTCAAAGTACAGTTGTGGACATAATTGGTTTTTGGAGCCACTGACAAGGAGAGGCAGTTTCTCACCTCTAGTTTTCTTCCTGCCAGCCCAGAAGCAGCTCTCAATGGAATTCTCTTGTACTGTCTGTTTCTCATGAATGATTCTCCTCACAGTGAAGTAGTTAAATCTCTTGAAGTTACCCAACAGTGCTGCTCTGTGGTGGGGAAGCACAGCTGGTGTTCGTACAGCCAAGCTCTCCTGCAAGCACACATGAAATTCTTGAACTATAGGGGCTCCTAGATAAAGGAAATCAATAAGGTTGTCATTCATTTGCTAGTGGGTGGGGACTGTGCAGAAAAATAGAGAAGCTTGACCCTTTCCTTCTGGGAAAACCAGGACCTATCTTCCAGGTACACTGACCCCAAGACCAGGGCATGGAGAGGGGACACCAGACACAGCAGGGGCCAAAAATTCTTGTACTGCTGTCTCTCAAACCATAGATACAAATTTTATGGAACTTCAGTTCCAGGCCAGATTGGGCCAATAGTAACCTTAAAAGTAGAAAGTTTGACGAGGTCAGACACTGTTTCCCAAAGTATGTTCATTCCAGGGAATTCCAATCCCACCAGTATATCCCCACAAAGTGGTCTGATGAGCCAAGGAAATACTTCATTCTCTATTTCTTTCTAGAAGAGTCACAATACATATTAGTATATTCAAACCTCTGAGAAGTTCTGTAATAAAGAAGCTTTTTGTCTATTTAACTTAGCATTTCCTAGTCTTTACGCCCATAGAACTCTTTTTATTGTTGACAGCCTACCTCTGAGCAAGGCCTTTACTTTTCTTTGGTCATACACAACATGGCAGCCCTTTCATAAGGATGCCCCATGGACTTCAATCAGTTTGGGACTCTTGGAAAAAATGAGGACTTCTGTTAAGCATAAGGCAAATCACTCAGACAGCTAGCCTAGATGTCACACCCTGCTCTTAAATTGCCCCAAGATCCTGAACAGCTTACAATTCTTTAGAAACTCGGAAGGTTCCATCTGCCATCTTGTCTCAGACCTTCCTGTAGTTTCCTCAGTGAAAAGTGGGGTAAATAGTAGCAATACTAACCTGTAGGATCCAGGTGAGGTTACTTATGTGTTCACATATGTAAAGTACTTGGAACAGTACCTGGTACATGGTGAGCTTCATATGTATTAGCATTTCTTGGCCTGAGGATGTTTCTTAATGACCTGTGTTGTATTCATTATCATTAAATTACTGTTATTACATAATGTAAGCATGGATCTGTTAGTCTAAATTTTGTTTGTGTAGGTGATTGAAGAATCCAAATTAGCAAGATATGATGGTAGGATGTGTGCAAAGTCTCTGTCTGTCTGTATCTCTTTCTCTTTCACATGCACTTCACTCTCTTACTCTGAGTTAATCTATTTCCATTAATCCGTAGCTCAAAGCAGGGGCTCCAGTCACAGGCCCCCTGAGGTGTAAACTCAAAAGATGAAAGAAAGAGAGAAAGAGGCTTTCTATGGGGAAAAGAGATGGGAGGCCTGCAAATACACAGAATCATTGTTCAGTGAGGGTCCCCGCCATTATAGGAACATCACAGAGAGCTCTGAGCCAGTCATTCCCACAGTGGGGAGAAGCCATATTGGTCTCCATAAATTTCTCCAAAGAGTGGGGGGGGGGTGCATCATGTGTTAGAAAATAGTGTTGCCACAGGACAGGGGAAAAAGGATATAAGTCAATGGGAAGGACATTTTCCCGGAGGTAAATGCTGGCTGGGAAGGTGGCTGTTACCCACCCTCAGAGGAGAAGAAATGTCAGGATGTGCTCCCCATACCTGTTTCCCCACCTCCCCCTTCAAGATATAGAGGATGTCTTTCTCCTTTAGAAGCAGGCATTGGAAAGGAGGGAAATAGCAAAGCAGGTGTTCTTGTCAGCAATTAAGAAACATTTCTGAGAAAGTCTGCAAGTCTGCAGGCTCTGGAGAGCCCAGCTTTACTCTCACACCTGCTTTTCTGGAGGAATGAGGACAGGAGGGAAGCCAAAAAGGCCAGGTCGACATGTCCCTGACCCTCAAAGAGCAAGAACTGGACATGCCAAGATACCACTCTGGGAATGGGGCTGCTAGGTGGTGCGGTATTGTAGTGTGCACTCAAGATGAGCCACTTAGCTATCTTAATGACAAATAAAAAAACTTTTAAAAATTATGTACCTCCACGTTCATCATCACCAGGTAATGAATCAAAGGTGACTTGTGTTTTTTCTGGGCCAGAGAGAGCTTCATTCAAAATTGGTCTGCCTTGAACGATTTCTCATTCCTGTCATTCCACCCAGACCTGGGACCACTAAAGCAACATTAAACTCTCCTGAGGCCCAGTCCCTCCCATCAGTATGTGGATGTGGGGCCTGGAAGACCCTTATTACCGTGCCACCAAACAGAAGACAAGGTTGGGTCCCCTGTGAGCAGTCTGACATCTAACAAACAGAAAAAGGACAGGTCCAATTTAAAGTGTGTCACCATATCCATGTCCAGGCTGGGAGGGACAGTGCTAACTGGAGGGGTGGGCATCATGCCAGGAAGGCTTGGGAAATGATATAGTGCTTGCCAGGTATCAGGTCTGCTCAGTGTTTTCCAGACACTTGATGTGCTGGCCTAATTTGCAGCCCAAACATTGCATGTCGTGCTGAGTTTCCTCTGGAGGTGTCTTTGTCCTTCTGATCAGTGTCAGAAGTTTCTAACTGCAAAGTGGAGGTGGGAGGAGCTTTAAGGTAACTTCTAGATTTACTGCTACATTAAGGAAGGCTTGGAGAAGACCTCATATTTGAGTCCCCCTCCCCCACCCAAGCACCTCTGGAACTGGCCACGTGCCACAATGCCACTTCCCGCAGAACTGTCTGCCTGGTTCTCATGCTCCACCCTGATTTGTGTGTCCTTTGCTTCTGTTTGAAGAAATTGTCCACCGCTGAGGCCACTGCTGGCCCCTGGGTGCCTGGTGAGATCCTGCAGACCTTGCCCCTTCTCCACCCAGGCCTGTGGCTCTGGTCTGCTGGGCTCTGGTCATCGCAGCTGCTCAGGTCAGGGTGTGTATCTTCAGTATGTCCTGGAAAAAGTCCCCACGGGCAACCTGGCCTGCTTGGGAAGTCCAAGCATGGGTTACCAGGAATGAAAGTAGGGCCTGTAACACAGTTCAGCTCAGTCACTGATCCAATTCATGGAGACATGTAGACACAGTTTCTTTGTGGCTAATGGAAAATACCAATGGCCTGTGTGAGAAAGGTGGTCACCCACTAGCACAAACTATTTCCTGAAGGGTTAGGCTGGCAGGATGAAGCCCTGGGTCTCTGAGCACAAGGCACATTATGACCATGCAGAGGCCTCAGCAAGCAGGGCTTGAGGCTTGATTCAATGAGCTCAAGCAGAGGTATTAGGGTTCTGTGTGCTCAGTGCTGACTAATTGTCTGAGGCAGGACCTGGGCCCCATTTTACAGAGCTGACCTGGGAATTGCACAGGCCCATACATGCAGAGGCTGCATAAACTCCCACCTGCTCCAAGACCGAGGCTGCAGTCAGTATCATTCATTATAAATAGCACTCCCCTAAACTAAGTACTAAATTAAATTAGATTTAAACTAGTCACACAGTCAACACCTGATTATGGTAATGAGTGCTCCACATTACTCAATGCTAATTTGCTTCAGTTTTTAAAAATCTTTATTGTTGAAAGTATTACATATGTCCCCCTTTCCTCCATTGACCTCTCACAGCTGGCCCCGGCCCCTCAACCTAGCCCTTCACCACCCTACTGTCTGTGTTCATCATGTATATATGCATATAAGTTCATTGGTTGATCTATTTCCACCCACCCACCCGCCCCTGCCTTCCCTCTGAGAATTGACAGTCTGTTCCATGCTTCAGTGTCTTTGGATCTATTTTTGTTCATCAATTTATGTTGTTCATTAGATTCCACATATGAGTGATATCATGTGATACTTGTCTTTCATTGGCTGGCTTAATTTGCTTACCATAATTCTCTTCAGGTCCATCCATGCTGTTGCAAATGGTAATAGTTATTTCTTTTTTACAGCAGCATAGTATTCTGTTGTGTAGATGTACCACTGATTTTTTATCCACTCATCTGCTGATGGGCACTTAAGCTGTTTCCAAATCTTAGCTATTGCAAATTGGGCTGCTATGAACATAGGGATGCATGTATTCTCTCTGATTTCGTGGGATATATTCCTAGAAGTGGGATCACTGGGTCAAATGGGAGTTCCACTTTTAATTTTTAGGGGAAACTCCATAATGTTTTCTGCAGAGGCTGCACCAGTCTGCATTCCCACCAGCAGTGAACTAGTATTCCCTTTACTCCACATCCTTGCCAACACCTGTCCTTTGTTGATTTGTTGATGATAGCCATTCTGGAAGGTGTGAAGTGGTTCCTCATTATCATTTTGATTTGCATCTCTGAGATGATTAGTGACTTTGGAGCAATTTTCATATGCTTCTTGGCCTTTGGTATGTTCACTTTCAAAAAGTGACTATTTAGGTCCTTTGCCTATTTCTTGATTGGATTGCTTATCTTCCTTTTGTTAAGTTGTATGAGTTCCCTATAAATGTTGGAGATTAACCCCTTATCAGATGTAACATTGGCAAATATGTTCTCCCATGCTATGGGCTTTCTTGTTATTTTATTGATGGTTTCTTTTGCTATGCAGAAGCTTTTTATTTTGATGTAGTCCCATTTGTTTATTTTCTCCTTAGTTTCCATTGCCCTAGGAGCTGTATTGGTAAAGATATTGCCACAATATGTCTGATATTTTGCTGCCTGTGGATTCTTCTAAGATTTTTAGTTTCCTGTCTTACATTTAAGTTCTTTATCCATTTTGAGTTTATACGTGTGTATGGTGTAAGTTGGTGGTCTAGTTTCATTTTTTTGCATGTATCTGACCAAATTTCCCAACACCATTTATTAAAGAGACTAAGGACTCGGTGCACAAAGATTTGTGCACTCGGTGGGGGGGTCCCTCAGCCTGGCCTGTGCCCTCTTGCAGTCTGGGACACCTTGGGGGGGATGTCCACCTGCTGGCGTGCCTGGCCAGCCTGGGTGAGGGGCTGAGGGCCATTTTCAGGTTGCCCACAGCCCCTTCAGGGTTCGTGCACTGGGGGGTGGGAGGGCTGGTGAGTGCAGGCCTGGACGTTTCCCACCGGAGGGCCCACGATCACACACACCTGGTGGGCCCTGAGGAGGTCCCAGGCCGGACCCCTCACACACACTGAGCTGGCACACCCGGCACAGTGGTGTCGGCTTCAGAGGTTCCTAGTGCAGAACTGCCCTGCCAGCCTCCATCTTGGCTGGGTTAATTTGCATACAGCTGCTCTGATTGGCTGGTGGGCGTGGCTTAGGCATCCTGAAGAAATGGTCAATTTCAATATTACGTTTTTATTTCTTTAAACTGGGGGCCTGGTGCACAAAAATTTGTGCACTTGTGGGGGGGGGTCCCTCAGCCCGGACTGCCCCCTCTCACAGTCCAGGACCCCTCAGTGGATGTCCTACTGATGGCCAAAGTCTGGCAGCGGAGACTCAGAGCAGGTGCCGTGTATTCGTGTGTGTCCACTGGGGGCCTTTCCCCAGCTGCACTGTCCTCAGAGCAGGCACTCCGTGTGTGTGTGTATGTATGAGGGTGTGTGTCCCTGCCTGGGACCTGCCCCTAGCTGCATAGGAGGATCGGAGCAGGTGCCCCATGTATGTGTGTATGTTTGTCTCTGTGTCTGTCTCTTGGGGGCATAGTGCCAGCCACACTGTGGAGACTTGAAGAAGGCACCCCTCTGTATTGATTTCTCAGGCTCTTGGCCTCACCTGTGTGTTGTTCTCTCCTTTGAGGTGTGGCCGGGGCTGGGTGCTGCCTGCCCCCCACACTTGCCTATTCCCAGATCACCAGATCACAAGGAGCAGGCCCTGATGCTTGCTGCCTGGAGGCTGTACATGCCTGCTGGCAATACAATCATGGTTGGTGGAGCAAGGCCCTGCTACTTGGCCCTACTCCTGGCCCTGCCCCTGCGTGCCTGCTGGCAACACAGATCCGGGTGGCAGCCAGGAGCAAGGCCCTGCTGCCTGTCCCTGGCGTTTGGAGCCTGCTCAAACCACATCACCACAGCTTCCTGTCCCTGTGAGGGTGCCTGCTAAAACTCCATTGCTGATGCTGCCTGTCCCTGTGCTCCTTCCTGCTCAAACTCCATAGCTGATGCTGCTTGTCCTGTGCTCATTCCTGCTCAAACCCCATTGCTGCTGCTTCCTGTCCTTGTGCTCCTTCCTGCTCAAAAAGATCACAGCTTCTTCCTATCCCTGTGCTCAAACCTGATCGCCATTCCTGCTCAAACCCGATTGCTGTTCCTGCTCAAACTGATCGCCCCTGCTTCCTATCCCTGTGCTCATTCCTGCTCAAACCGATAGCACTGCTTCCTGTCCCTGTGCTCATTCTTGCTCAAACCGATCGCACTGCTTCCTGTCCCTGTGCTCATTCCTGCTCAAACCCGATCGCTGTTCCTGTTCAAACTGATCACCACTGCTTCCTGTCCCTGTGTTCATTCCTGCTCAAACCCGATCACTGTTCCTGCTCAAACGATCACCACTGCTTCCTGTCCTTGTGCTCGTTCCTGCTCAAACCTGATTGCTGTTCCTGCTCAAACCGATGGCTGCTGCTTCCTGACCCTGTGCTCATTCCTGCTCACACCCCATTTCAGTTCCTGCTCAAACCCATCCCGATGCTTCCTGTCCCTGTGCTCATTCCTGCTCAAACCCATCACACTGCTTCCTGTCCCTGTGCTCCTGCTCAAACCCATCACACTGCTTCCTGTCCCTGTGCTTGTTCCTGCTCAAACCGGTTATCACAGCTTCCTGTCCCTGTGCTCTTCCTGCTCACACCCGATTTCAGTTCCTACTCAAACCAATCAGTGCTGCTTCCTGTCCCTGTGCTCGTTCCTGCTCAAATGCCATTGCCGCTGCTTTCAGTCCCTGTGCTTGTTCCTCCCTCCGAGTGCCTGCCCTGAGATCCATCGCTTTCCAGCCCCCAGCCTCCAGCCGGCTGGCTCCTGCCGCCTGGATCCCAGGGCAGTGGTCTTCTGTCTGCCCTGCTGGACCTTGGTGCGAGGTCTCGGCCATCTTGGCTGGGCTAATTTGCATACCTTCGTTCTGATTGGCCGGGGGGCATGGCTTACCCCGTCCTGAAGAAATAGTTAATTTTAATATTACGCTTTTATTAGATTAGATAATTGAAACACTGTTGCTTTAAGCTGAGGCCTAGGCAGGTAATGAAACCTCCTGTTTGTTTCAGCTCCGTGGTTTCTATAATTGAAACATTGTTGCCTTGAGCAGAGGCTCAGCCAGCCTAGGCAGACAGTTGCAACAGAAGCCTTTGGTTTGCTCTAGTTCCATAGCTGCTGGCCTCCATCTTGGCTGGGTTAATTTGCATACAGCCGCTCTGATTGGCTGGTGGGCCTGGCCGTGAGCAGAGGCTCAGCCAGCCTAGGCAGGCAGTTGTAACGGAAGCCTTTGGTTTGCTCTAGCTCCATGGCTGCTGGCCTCCATCTTGGCTGGGCTAATTTGCATACAGCCGCTTTGGTTGGTTGGGAGGCGTGGCTTGGCTGATGGGCGTGGCTTAGGTATCTCAGGTAACGGTCAATTTGCATATTACTCTTTTATTATATTAGATTGTCTTGACTCCATTGTATGCTCTTATCTTCTTTGTCAAATATTAACTGAGCATAATGGCTTGGGTTGATTTCTGGGTTCTCTATTCTATTCCATTGGTCTATATATCTGTTCTTGTGCCAGTACCAAGCAGTTTTGAGAGTAGTGGCTTTGTAACATAGCTTGATATCTGGTAATGTGATCCCTCCAAACTTGCTCTTCTTTCTCAAGAATGCTGCAGTTATTTGAGGTCTTTTATAATTCTATATAAATTTTTGGAGAGTTGGTTCTAAGTCTGTGAAGTATGCCATTGGTATTTTAAGGGGGACTTCATTGAAACTATAAATTGCTTTGGATAATATGGACATTTTAATGATGTTGACTCCACCAATCCATGAACATGGGTATATTCTTCCACTTGTTTATATCTTCCTCTATCTCTTTTTTCAACATACTGTAGTTTTCTGAGTACAAGTATTTTATCTTCTTAGTCAAGGTTATTCCTAGGTATCATAATTTTTTTGTTGCAATGGTAAATGGGATTGTTTTTTATTTCTCTTTCGGAGAGTTCACTATTGATGTATAAAAATGCTATGAATTTTTGGGTGTTAATTTTGTATCTTGCTATATTGCCAGATTCATTTATTAAATTTAGTAGTTTGTTATTGGAGTCTTTAAGGTTTTCTATGTACAATATCATATTGTCTGCAAATAATGAGTGTTTTACTTCCTCCTTTTCAATTTGGATGCCTTTTATTTCTTCTTCTTGTCTGATCACTATGGCTAGCACTTCCAGTATTATGTCAAATAAGAGTTGTGAAAGTGGGTATCCCTGTCTTGTTCCTGTTTTTAAGGGAAATGGTTTTAGTTTTTGCCCATTGAGTATGATGTTGGCTGTAGGTTTGTCATAAAAAGTTTTTATTGTGTTGAGGTATCATCTCTCTATTCCTACTTTGCTGAGAGTTTTTATCAAAAAAGGATATTAAACTTTGTAGAATGTTTTTTCTGCATTAATTGATATGATCATGTTATTTTTGTCTTGCAATCTGTTAATGTGTTGTATGGCATTTATTGATTTGTGGATATTGTACCAGCTTTGCATCCCCGAAATAAGTCCCACTTGGTTATGGTTTATAATCTTTTTAATGTATTATTGGATCTGATTTGATAAAATTTCATTGAGGATATTTGCATCTGTGTTCATCAGGGACATTGACCTATAATTCTCTTTTTTATTTTTATTTTTTTGTAGTGTATTTATTTGGTTTTTGGATTATAGTAATGCTGGCCTCATAGAAAGAGCTTTGAAATGTTTCTTCCTTTTGATTATAGTAGAATAGTTTGAGGAGAATAGGTTTTAGTTATTCTTTGAATGTTTGGAAAAACTCTCCTGTGAAGCCATCTGGACCAGGGCTTTTGTTTGCTGGAAGTTCTTTTAATTACTGCTACAATTTCATCAGTAGTTCAGGTTTTCTGATTCTTCCTGATTGAGTTTTTCTTCCTGATTGTAGTTTTTTAGGCAAATGTCTATTTCATCCAAGTTGTCCCATTTGTTGGAATGAAGTCATTCATAGTACTTTTTTATGACCCTTTCTATTTCTGTTGGGTCAATTACTACTTCACCTATTTTGTTTATGATTTTGTTTATTTGGGTTCTTTCTCTTTGTTTCTTGATGAGTCTAGCTAGAAGTTCATTAATCTTGTTTATCTTTTCAAAGTACTAGTTCTTAGTTTTATTTATCTTTTGTATTTTTTTTTGGTCTCTGTATCATTTATTTTCATTCTGATTATTTCCTTTTCTCTACTTACCCTAGGCTTTTCTTATTACTCTTTTTCTAATTCTTTAAGTAGTACAGTTGGATAACTTATTAAAGTTTTTCTTGTTTTTTGAGGTAGGCCTATAGTGCTATGAACTTCCCTCTCAGGATTGCTTTTATCAAATGTGGATTGTTGTTTTTTCATTCTAAATTTTTCCAGGATGTTTTTATGTCTTCTTTCAACTCTTTGGTAACACTTTCATTGTTTAATAGTGTGTTATTTAACCTCCATGCATTTGATTGCTTTGGGGGTGTTTTTATTGTAATTGATTCCTAATTTATGCCTTTGTAATTTGGAAAGATTCCTGATATAGTTTCAATCTTCTTGAATTTGAAGAGATTTAGCTTGGGTCCTAGCATGTAGTCCATCTTTAAAAATGTCCCTTGTGAACTTGAAAAGAATTTTTTATTCCATATTTTTAGAGTGAAATGTTCTGAAGATATCAGTTAGTTTCATCTGATCTCATGAGCTGTTTTGGATTACTGTTTCCTTGTTGATTTTTTTTTTTTGTCTAGAAGATTTATCAAGTGAAGCCGATGGAGTACTAAATTCCCCTACTATGACTGTATTGCTATCAGTCTCTCCCTTGATATATTCCAGAAAATGTTTTATGTATTTTGATGCTCCTATATTGGGTGTGTATATGTTTACCAGAGTTATTTCTTCTTATTGGATTGCTCCCTTTAGTATTATGAAATGGCCTTCCTTATCTCTTGTTATGTCCTTCATTTTGAGGTTTAATTTGTTAGATGTAGGTATTTCTACCCAAGCTTTTTTTTCATTTCCATTCACCTGAAAAACCTTTTCCATCCCTTCACTGTCAGTCTCTGTGAGTCCTTTGTTCTGATGTAGGTCTCTTGTAGACAGCAGATATATGAATCCAGCTACCCTATGCCTTCTGATTGGAGCATTTAATCCATTTACTTTCAAGCTTATTATTGATAGGTGCTTGCTTATTGCTATTTTTATTCTTTATGCCTATGTTTTTTCTTCTCTTCTTATTTATTCCTTTTATAGCAGTCCCTTTAGCATTTCCTGCATTGGTTGCTTACTGGTAATAAACTCCTTTAGCCTTTTTTTTGTGTTTGTGAAGCTCCTTATTTCACCTTCAGTTTTGAATGATAGCCTAGTGGGTACAGTATTCTTGGATTCAGACCCTTGCTTTGCAACACTGTGTATATTTCATTTCATTCCCTTCTGGCCTGATGTGTTTCTGTTGAGAAATTAGTTGATAGTCTATTGGGAGATCTCTTATAGGTAACTTTCTATCTGCCTCTGGCAGCCTTTAAGAGACTTACTTCATCATCAGTGTTTGCCAATTTAATTATGATATGTCTTGGTGTCAGTCTTTTTGGTTTCACCTTGTTTGAGACTCTGTCTGCTTCTTAAACTTGTGTGAGTATTTTCTTCCTAATTCCAGGGAAGTTTTTAGTCATTATTTCTTCAAACAGGTTTTCTATTTCTTGCTCATTTTCCTCTCTTTCTGGCACCCCTACTTTGTGGATGCTGTTTCAAAGCTTTCTTAGGCTCTCCTCCTACTTTTTAAGTTTTTTTTTCCAGTTCCTGCTCTGCCTGGGTGTTTTTCTCTACTTTGCCTTCTAGCTCACTGATGCAGTCCTCAGCTTCTTATAATCTACTGTTGATGCTTTCTATTGTGTTCTTTATTGCAGTTAAGTCATTCTTCATTTCATCCTGGTTCTTCTTCATATCCTCTTGATTCTTACAAATGTTGTTGAATTTGTCTTCCATCCTTTTCAGCATCCTTATTACCAGTGTTTTCCAACCAGCGGTTCATGGACCACTGGTATTCTGTGAGTTCTGAAAGGTTGGCAACTGCTGGTTTAAGGAAACCTTTGGAGCAGTGAACACCAATTGGTTGGCAACTGCTGCTTATGACTAATGCTCTAAATTCCTTCTCTGGCAAATTGCTTGCCTTCATTTTCACTTACTTCCTTTTCTGGTGATTCCTCATTTTCTTTCACCTGGGGGCTGTTTCTTTGTCTCCCCATTTTTGTTCCTTTCAGGGTGTCTGGTTATGTAGCTCATTCTCTCCACAATGATCTAAAGGCCCAAAAATACAACTAAACAAGACACAATACAGAGGGAACAAAACACGAATGTATTCACAACACCAATAACCCCAATAAAGGTGACCACCAGAGAAAAGAGAATTAGGGGGAAAAAAAGAGCACAAAAATGATTTTGAGAAAACAAAAAAAGGTAAGAGAGAGAAGAAAAAAGAAGGGGGATGAAATATACATATGTGGGGAGAAAATTCCACAAAACAAACAAATAAGCCATAAAATGCAAATAACAAACCCAGAAAAAAAAAGTATGGGGGAAGACTGAATCTGAAGAGGCAGAGCTTATTTCCAGAAAGTAAGGTAAAGAAATTGGATTAATGAGGAATGGCCATGGTTCAGTATACAGAAGGTAGAAAGAGAATGAGTGGTTAAAAAGAGAAATAAAAAACAAAATAATCAGTAAATTTTTAAAAATCCCCTTTCTTTAATCTATTTATATATTCATATACTTTTGGAAAAGGAGAATAGAGTAGAGAGCAAATAGGCTTGAGTTTGGGTACTGAAACTAATTAAACAATTAGTGGAAGAGAACTAGTGAGGAAAGGAAAAACAAAAGCATAAAAAAATTATCTGGCAAAGGAAAAGAAAAGGGTTTCATGAACTTGGAGTAGGGGAGAGGAAATTAGATATGTGAGTAAGCCAACAGAGACCACTGTAATAGTAACACATCAATAAAGCAGCTAAAGAAGATCAATTTTTAACAAGGAGTAAAAAGAAAGGAGAAAAACTAAAGCAGGAATAGAAGAGAAACTGGATGAAAAAGAGAGAACTGAGGAGTAAAAGGTTGGCAAAAAAGAAAAAATGATATAAAGTAAAATAATTATTTAAAAAAATAAAATAGAATATAGAACATTAATCCAAAAAATAAAAGGTTAAAAATAATAATAGTAATAATAAATAAATAAATTAATTAATTAAATAAGGGGGGAAAATCCCCTTTCTTAAGGAAAAGATAAAAAAATAAAAAAGTGAAGTAATGAAGTCTCCTTTGCTTAAGCTGAGTTTTAATGTCCTATGGGTGCTGGTTAAAGACCCCTCTCTACTGTTTTATCTGCCATGTCTCAGTTTCCTGTTAGGTAGTCAGCACTGTGTTGAAGTTCCCAGAAATCCACTATTCCTCTATGTCTGTCTTCATAGCCTTGGTTTCAGACAGGCAGGACCAATCTTCCTGGTTTGGTTTTTTTTTTTTCCTCATTTTTTTCTTTTTTTTGTCTGTGTGCTTTCAGTAGTATTTACACAAGCATCTCTTTCTGACACAGGCTCTTGCTGTATTAGTTTTCAGGACCAAATGACCCCTCAACTCAGTCCCTGAGGGCTCCCTGGGGGTATTAAGAATCCTTGTTTCCCTGCAGAATTAGAGGCTGGAGGGGGCTGGCTCTTCAGGAGAAAAATGGCTGTTTAGGGTTTGAGGGACTGGACTATCCCAAAGCTGGATTCCTGGTCTCCTCTCCCTGTCTTGCTCCCCAGGGAGCAAAACCACTTCCACCTGCACTGCAGCCTTGGTGAATGTTTGTAATTGAAAGATTCTGTGTACTGGGTTTAGTAAGTAAAAGCAAGGAAAATATAAACCATGCTACCACAAATTTCTCCTACTCCTCCCCCCAGCACTGCATGGCCAGTGCAGAGCTTCAAGCTGCCTTTCTGGGAGTAGCCTTCCACAGCTGTGGACTTAGATCTAGAGTGCCCGGCTTCCAACAGCCCTGTGGACCTCCTTCCACAGTCAAGTGTTACGTGTGTCTCCAAGGGTCGTGGACTTGATGCCGCGCAGTTTCCTTCTGATCCTCTACTCCTAGTGGTCATGCGTCTCTCTCTCCAGCCCAGATCCCTGATCTTATCATTTTCCAGGAGTCCTCTGTCCTTTTCATTCATGGACTGTCTCACCAGCCAATTCTGGGTGTACGTTATTAGATTTTCTGTAGTTGTGTCTTCTATCTGCTCCGTGAGATAGCACAAGACATGTTTACCTATTTGGCTGCTATTTTATCTACTCCTGGACAAACATTTTAAGAACTTGTGGCTGATGAGGCTGGAGTCTCCGTGTTCATGTGTTCACAGCCAAGGCAGTAAGTCCCTGGACATTGCGGTTGTAGGGTCCCGGGTGGTGTCTGAGGGCTCCCTGGGTAGAGGTGAGGCTAGGCTCCCAGTTACAGCAGCTCTCCCCTTTAAAGTGGCTTGGCCTCTGTGGCAGAGCCAGCTGCCCCAGGAGAGATTGTAGTGGTAGCAGAGGCCACCTCGCCTGGCTAGGGGATCCTGATCCACCAGCTCCCAACAGTCCTGTGGAATACAACTGCCCCTCACTCACACACACACACACACACACACGCCCCACATGTCCACACACTCCCCTTTTGCTCCCTCACTCACTCAGACTTTCTTCCTCACTGTTGTCCTTTCAACTGCCATCTTGGATTCCTGGATTTAATTTTCTTCTGGTTGCCTGGTAGAGTTTGATGATCACCTTGATGTGCTCAACAACTGATTACTTATTTAATGTCTTCCCTTATTTCCATGGAGTAGTTCTTCCAGGTTCTCAACTGGAAGCTCAGGTGTTTATCAGTGTACTTTCTTCTTAGACACTCTGAAGTCCAATTTTTGTCTCTCTAGCACCATAACACTACTGAACTTAGCTTTTTAACTTCTTAGAGGTTCATTTCCACTTTGTTTTTCAGTCTCTAGGTATGATGGGTGCTATGATATCAGATGCCCCTTCAGGAATGAAAGATGATTTTCATCAGCTACGTATCAGAAACAGCCTTCAATTGTCAGCCCTCTTTGGTGATTGTCTCTCCTAAAGAAAACTGTTTTCCCCAGTTTTCCCACCTCCAGCCTGCATCCAATTATTTCTTGACTTGGGAGTATAAATATGTGCCTCTGTGCAGCAATTCAGACAACTTAGAAGCTTTTTACTAGCTCTAGAGATGCCTAGGGGTCAGCAGAGGATGGGCCTGCAATACAACTCTGCCTCCTTTTCCTTTCCACAGAGGTTGATCCCAAAACATCTCCTAATGAGCCCTGTGCTTACTAATCTCTATCTGAGAGGACCCAACCTGAAATATTAGGTCTGTATAAGCAAATTTGAGAAATCATAAAATGCCTCAGGGGAAATTTTGCACAGAATATTAGGCACATTTCAATGCATTTCTCATGTCTTCAGGATCTTGGCCCCTTTGGAGTAATGGATGACTTGGTTGCTATCCAGTGCTTTCCAACAGTTGGCCTTTGTATTCTATCTTTGTATCTTTGTATTTTATAGTTGTTCTCAGTGGAGGATTTATCTGATGTCATTCACTCCATCATAGCTGGAAGCAGATCATGCTATTTTAATTCTCAGAAGCCAGAAGAGAAATGAGGGAAACTCTTGTTGTGGACTTAATTCTCTTCAACAAAGAATAGCTGATTGGAGATGCAGAAATTATGAGAAACTGAGGAGAAAATGATGTGGCTGTGTTTGACTATGCAACAGTCAGTAAGAGGGTTACAGAGCCTAGCCAGATATGTGCACTGAACTTTAGAAATACAGATTTCAAATCTTCCAAGGGCCAGTAAGAAAAGTGAATAATTATCAAAAGACATCTCAGAATAAAAGGAAATTTCTACATTATAATGACAAAATAAATAAAGAGAAGCAAATCTAAAAAATAGACTGATATGTGGTATGCTTTTTGGTATTACTTCTTGGAGTATAAATAATAAATCATAGACAAGTTAATAGTTTGGAAAATAGCAGCAATAACAGTGGGGCCTAAAGAGATTCTGATGGGCTGAAATCTAATAAATTGAGATTAATTAAGGATAATGAATTTACTCAGATTGTGAGAACCCAATCTCAGAAAGGCAGGTTGATAAAAATCAGGTTTAGTAAGTGTTCATGTGAAACACCTTAAGCACTTAAGTTTACTTTAAACATAGTCTGAATCAATAGTATGAACTTGCCATAAAAAGAATCTTAAATTATGTTAATAGAAGTATGCTGTCTCAAGTGAGAGAGGTGAAACAGTCCTGTGATATCCTGTGCTTGTAGTCTGTCCTTTGACCCTAATTATCATCTGAGGCAGACATTATCCCACTGGGGTGTGTTCAGAGCAAGGCATGCAGGATGGTGAAGAGAACAAATCACACGAGGTACCTCTGAAGAAAGGGAATGAGAAGAAGTACGTGTGTTGTGGCAATTGTCTTCAAGTGTGTTATCAGATGGAAGGGATTTCAATTTGTTCCCTTCACATCATAAGGGACAGGTTGTTGGGAGACAGATTTAGGGTCAAATATACAAAGGAATTTTAAATGACCAGAACTGTTGGAAGACAGAATAGACTTCCTTTAAATATGTCTTCCTCACTGCTATGTGTTCAGGAGGAAATAGAGACTGAGGGTCATCAGTTGGGTGAAAGGTGGAGGAGAAAAAGAAATGTTTTGGTTAGCCCATATTGGTCAAAAAGTTTGAGACACCATTAAAGTTTTGGAGTTTTTTATATAAAATCAGTTTTCTGGTTTCTGTTGAAAAATTAGATTTACCAACACTAAGTCCTCTTTTCTGCCTCTCAGCCAGTCAACTGGAGCTAGTTTCCTCATTCTCTTTGCACCAGGCTGTGCTCTCCAGTTTCCCAAAGTTTTTCCTACTCACACCATGCATACTCTTGACTTGGCCAGTCTGATTCATTTCCAACAGGCACTGGAGTTTGAAACCCTGAATGTAGAGGAAACTCAACTATTAAATGAGGGCAAAATCCCCACAGCCCTTTCTTTTTAATGGGAACTGACCACCCAGAGCTCCTGCTGCCAAGATGGCTGAGTTTTGTACCATGTTGCACCATGTTGCAACGCCCAGGGACCTCCTGCCTTGGCTGCGAACACGGAGACTCCAGCCTCCCTGGCCATGAGTTCTTAAAATGTTTGTCCAGGGGTAGATAAAATGGCAGCAAACAAGCAGACATTTCTTGTGCCATCTCACAGAGCAGATAGAAGAAACAACTATGGTAAATCTAATAACATACACCCAGAACTGGCAAATTAAACAACCTTAGTCAAGGTTGACACCTGATCCCAGGGCTGTCAATTCATAGGCTGATAGTGCCGTATAATTAGGGTTGGTATGGGAAAATGTGTAGAACAAATCAAAATTTCTCTATTGGCTTTAAAAATCTAAGAAAAATGCAGTATGAATCAGCAAGTTGTCAATGATTTTGATGCTAGGGAGAGGCTAGAAAAGTCATGAAGGACCATGAACAAATAAAGTGTGAGGCAATTAAGAGGAGCTCATTTTGAGAGGGTGGGTCAGAACATGCAGAGACAGTGATGCCTTGAGAGAGACAGAGAGAAACATGTGGTCTGAGAGAGACTAATGAAATCACTGGTCTAGAGCTGTCTTGGTTCCTTATCATTTTTTAGCTTTAGACCCAGTTCATGTGTTTTCTTACAGTAAATTCCATTATCTTGAGCTAAACTGAATGTTCTCTTGACCTCGAGTGTTCTCTTGTTAAGAAAAGCTGATCAGAGCCACTCTTAAGACTTCTGCTAACCTGAGAGTCTGTCGTTCTACAAATTGAGTTTAAGGGCTTACCTCCATGATACAAGCTTCCCACCTCCCCACTCCACCATGGATAGATAATACACTGTAGACAAGTAGCAGATGTATTAAGAATCAACTTCTAAGACTACTTACTCTCTTTTTACTTCTGCAACAAAGGTAGGCATGTAATTTGAAAAGCGTACACATGCAAGCCTCTAGTTTTATCTCATTATATTCCCAACAAGAAAAGAAGTCTGTAAGTAAAGCAACTTTCTTTCTTATGTACATCTGTCAGCCCTAATCAGACAAATTTCTCTTAAGTGATAGAAAACTATTCAGATGATGTCATCATTCTTGTGAGCCTGAAACACTTAAATTGTTAAGTGATTAGCATTACAAATTATTATAAAACTGTCCATCAGTTGTGATGCGATTATTCTGGAAATGTAAGTTTTTAGGTTGCTATGATAATGAATGATCTTTGTGGCATTTAAGGTTGCCTTCTTGCATCAGCGGTTTTAAGAAGTTACTATGTGGGCTCAAAGGAGAAAAAAGAAAGATGCATATTATGACTCTTCGTAAAGTCACTGATTTGTCTTTTTAAAGTAACTGTTGTTGAAATGAGATGACAAAAAGCTCTAGGCTGTAGCTGCCTAGGGAAGGGAGTGAGGAAGTGTAAAGAAAATTTGCTGTTGGGGAAAGCTGCCAACTATGATGGCATCTCCCTGGCACCAGGCAAACAGTCTGAAACCTGTCTCTGAACCTGTCATATAGATTGGGGGACACATAGAGACAAAACAGCTGTGTAGTTGACTGAACTTTCTGCTTTGCAGTCAAGTATTTTGGCATCATGGAGATTAAGACTTGACTGATCTCACTGGAAAATTGCTCAAGCCTTGCTATACCCTGTTTTTGTAGACACTAGTTTAGCATTCCCAGGGAAAATAAGCTACACCTGTTCAGTCATTTCAAAAACAACAGACAGGGCATTTATTGCAAATTAATGAAACAAGCAATTGTTTCCCCAATCTCCATTTTGTTAGAATCAAAGATTTCCTTTGTCAGAAAAAGATATCAGAAATTTCTAGCAATAAAGACAAATGAACAAGAAAACTGTCAGAGTGTGTGCAAGTTGTATTGTTCTCTTTTCAAATCTATTTTTAAATTTCATTCAGTGAAATACAGTAAAATTTGCTCATTGGGGTGTACAGTTTTAAGGGTCTGGATGACTGCATAGTATTGTATATCCATTGCCACAACCTGAGGGGGGAGGTCTATTATCCCCCACGTTCCCTTTGTAGTCAACCCTTTCTTCTACCCCACCCCTGGAAACCACTGATCTGTTCTATGTCTCTATAGCTTTGTCTTTTCCAGAATGTTATATAAATGAAATCATACAGTGCATAGCCTTTACTTTTGCTAACGTTTTCACAGTTATAATATTCTGTGCAGAGAAGAAAAGCAAGGAAAGTATTTTGGGCTGAAATATCTTAGGAGACAAGAATGAAGAAGTGGGAAGTTGATGTGCTCATCTGCAGAATTATTTTCCTCTGAGCAAAGATTGTATCTTAAAGGTGGTGAGAAGGGATCACAAAGATTTATGCACATAAACGTAGCCTCTGTAAAACATTCAAGGAAGATTCTCTGTGACTAGCACTTGGCTATCTTTAACCAACTTTGAGATCTGACCCAGGACTGGGTAATTAGCATGAGTAATTAGCTCCTGTTTAGTTATGAGGGCATTTGTGGTGGACGTAGCTTCAGGCTTATGGAGAAAAGTGCAAATTAACTTTGAGTCGTGCTCCATAGAGGCCACCTTTATTATGCTTTATAAACATAGCAGCTGGATTAGCCCTCTATTCAGTTTGCTTTCCCTCATTATGATAATTGCCTTCTGAACAATGGCATATGTCAGCTTGATCCTCCTTACTAGGGGAACATGATTTGTTTGTACAAGTAAACTGCTGGCAGGGGGGCAGCTGGTGAATCTAATAGTTGGGTCTTGAGATTAATATTAAGATTTAAAAATAGAGTTAGATTTGGTCTATTAGAGGTTCTTGGACAAATCACCATGCGTCAGGCTCTATGCTGCTTGCATCCACATGCACATGATTACTTTAATTTTTCAGATGTGAAAATGAGTGCCTCAAGGAGTTCCTTCTAGCTTCTCTGCCTCTGCCCCTTTCCCCAGACATTTGCTCCATGTTGGCAAGCTAGGGATGGTTTTGCCCTTCAGGAGCTTTGGTTGACCCCACTAAATGGGCACCATAGTGGCCAACTTCTATAAAATGGCCACATATTGGTCAACTTCACAGGAGTCACACATTATGTTTTGCCAAAATCCAGGAAACCTCCTCAACATTTCATAACCACCCTATGAAGTCGACTAAGGGCCCGCAAGCCAAGTCACTTCAGCTCCTCGGATTCCTCTTACAATGGCCACCCTATCAGCCTCTTCAACTGTTGTTTGCAAGGATGTTTGGGAAAGATTGCTTAGCCCTTTGCCTTCCTAACAAACAAGGAGTGTCCTCAACTCAGACTCTCTAGAGGAGACTTTGATCCCTCGACTCAGAAAAGTGAGTGAGCACCCACCTATGCAGCTGTCTGGAAGGGCTCTCCTGAAGTTCCATTGCAAGGGGTTATTTCAGGAGGCCTGTACATGCGCGTGTGTGCATGTGTGTGTGTTTAATACACTGGTGGAAAGTGGGAAGGAAGGAAAGTACAAGGAAAGGATAAAGACAGTCTAATCTGTTCCTTGAAAGAGTTTGCTGGGGAACAAAACCATAGACATCTCAAACAAGTTGATGACATAGATCCTTAAGATTTACACAAACCCATGGATCATATCCTGGCAGGAGTGGTAGAAGTAACCTGGCAGGAGATGAAAAACACAGGTTCTGGATTCAGGTAATCATGGGCTCAGTTTTCAATTTTTACTTACTCTCTGTTTGTTAGAGCAAGTTCCTTAACTTTGGTGAGCCTCAGTCTCCTCTCCATTTGTAAAGTGGAGGATAACATTACCTCCCTCATAGGATTATTATGATAAATAAGCTCATGCCACTAAAGCTGATTCAATGAAGACCATTTGACTCCAGAATACATGCTCTTAGGCTCAAGGCACATACATATACTTTTTTTGTGTGTGTGTGGGTAATAAATATGTGATTGTGTGTGTGCAAGTATTTCTATTACCATGAGCTCAGATGAGAAATAAATTAATTTAAGTTTTTTTTTTTCAACTCTGAGGGTCTTGGGATAAAGCCAGTAGGTTGAATGCGGGCATGATAGTCTTTAAGGAACTATTAATAAGTATTTAGAGTACAAATAGGCATTTGGCTTATTTGGGGAATTCCATCTACTGGGACTGAAGGGTGGTCTGTTGTAGCATTGTGATTAAGTAGTTTCTACCAAGCTTCAGGCAGCAAGCAGTGAGCATATAGTTATCTAAACTGAGAATGAAAGCCTGACTATGGAGGTATTATATGCTCTAGCACCAGTCAGCTATTATCTAGTGGGTTTATTTATGGTTAGTCAAATGAGAGTGACAACCTAGAAAACCACCCTTTATGTAAATTCATGTGGGTGATGTGGTGTTATCAGACATCATTTGGGCACCTCATGTCCTACTGGGACACTGCAATAAAACAATATAACAACAAATAACATATGCATCTCCCCTAAACAAGCTCTACTCTACCAAAAATCTGAACTCTAGGCTTTCAATACTTGTGTATAAGAGATCTGCCAAGTGTTGATTAAAATTAACATGAAAAAATTATCCAAGTAATTAATATATGTTTATTGTAGGATAAATGGGAAAATGTGGGTAAGTAAAGAACTAGCTTAGTCACCTATAAGCCCTCTTTCTCTTTCCTGGAAGACAACCATTGTTAACATTTTGGTGTGTATCACTTCAGGATTATTTAAGTGCAGGTACATAGCACCTGTAAAGACCGGCATATATTGATTTATAGAAATGGGATTGCTCTGTACAGTTTTTTGACCTGAATTCTTCACATACTATATCATGATTGTTTTCCAAGTTATGCAATCTGTGAGATAACTGTATTTATAATAAGGAGGCATTTGCTCCAACATTGGACATTTAAAATGACTTTACAAACTGTGGCCCTCCAAAGAGGCCTGGCCCTTGGGTCTACCCCTTGGATATATTGTGAATTCAGAAGTTTGAATTGGCTATGGGAACCCCACATGCAAGAAATTGCCTTTCATAGACCCTAAATAAGAACCAGAGTATTGTGATTTCTTCATAAAAGTGAGCTGGAATAAGGAATGCTGCCTGACATCTCAATCAGCAGGGACCCTTTCCTATGCCTGTGCATTTGCAATCCAAATAAGGCATTGAAACCTGAGCAGAGAGTGGATGATAGTGTGTGAGGCTGGGAAATGCTTTCTTGTCACTTTTTTGGCAAGGGAATGGATCTTGCCACAATCTTCTTCCTTCCATCATCCCATAAACCGGCAATATATCTCCCTCTGTGGGGTTATGGCTGCCAGACCTCCAGCCTGTGGGCACAAAACTTCAGTTCATTGCACCAGCAACTGCTACAATCCTCTGTTCTTAAGAGTTTTCACGTTGGCTCAGATCAGTGAGTCTTGGTGTCTTGATTCTGACAGGAGCTTTCTTGAGGCGGGGAAAGGGGTTTGATGTCATTTGGAAAATTATATCAATGGAATTAATCATCATTTACTAACCAGCAAATGATAGAGATTTCAAAAGTTGTTACTAACAAATAAGGATGTGGTAGGGGTCCTCCAACCTCCTAAGTGATTGGGAAGGTACCAGATCACAGTCAACCCCACTGTGGGCATTCAAGTTCTCTGGTGCCATCTTGTTGTGTGCACAGAAATATTGGTGGAAAGTAATACTATCTAGAACAGAGAAGGCCTAAATGGGAAAGGATATATTGGGGAGGTTCATACACTCAAACTACAGGAAGGACAGCAGTGCAGGTGGGCTCCAGGTGTCTCAGGTGCCATAGACTGTGCCTGTTGCCTCTCTTGTCTTTACTGCTTTCCGAAGGCTTTCATTCTCATTTTCTATGAACAAGTTTATCTCATTTAACTCTGGCTTCTAAGTCTTTCTCTTTACCTGAGTACTTTTGCTAGATTCACCCATGGCATCTACACTACCCAATGGCTGTCTCTTAGTTTTTATTTTACTTGACCTTCAGAAGTATTTGACTCAGCTCACCACTATTTCACTCGTAAACCCTCCCTTCTCTTGAATTTCATGACACAATGCTCTCCTTGTTTCTCCTCATTTTGGATGCTCCAACTCAGTATATTTTTTAAATTAAAAAATTATTTATTTATTTTAAATTATAGTTGACATATACTCTTATATTAGTTTCAAGTGTACAAAGAGTGATTAGACATCTATATACCTTATGAAGTGATCACCCTGATAAGGCTAGCACCCATCTGACATCATACATAGTTACTACAATATTATTGACTATATTTTCCATGCTGCACTTTATAGGCCCATGACTTTTATATTTATTTATTTTTATTGATTGATTGATTAAGTTATTACATATGTGTCCTTATCCCAACATTACCCTCCTTCACCCCACTTATGCCTTCACCCCTTTGTTGTCTGTGTCCATTAGTTAAGCCTATATGCTTGCATATAAGTCCTTTGGTTGATTTCTCCCCTTTACCCCCACCCTCCCTTACCTTCCCTCAGGCTTGATGCTCTGGTCAATGCTTCTCTGTCTCTGGATCTATTTTTGTTCATCAATTTATGTTGCTCATTATATTCCATAAATGAGTGAGATCACGAGATATTTATCTTTCTCTGACTGGCTTATTTCACTTAACATAAAGCTCTCCAGTTTCATCCATGCTGTTGCAAATAGTAAGAACTCCTTCTTTTTTATCCCAGTGTAGTATTCCATTGTGTAGATGTACCACAGTTTTCTAATCCATTCATCTGCTGATGGGCACGTAGGCTGTTTTCAAATCTTAGCTATGGTGAATTGTGCTGCTATGAACATAGGGGTGCATATGGCCTTTCTGATTGGTGTTTCTACATTCTTGGAATATATTCTTAGAAGTGGGATCACTGAGTCAAATGGGAGTTCCATTTTTAGGTTTTTTTTTGAGGAAACTCTATACTGTTCTCCACAGTGGCTGCACCAGTCTGCATTCCCACCAGCAGTGCAGAAGGGTTCCTTTTTCTCCACATCTTCACCAGCCGTTGTTGTTTGTTGACCATAGCCATTCTGACAGGTGTGAGATGATACTGCATTGTCATTTTGATTTGAATCTCTCAGAGGATTAGTGACTTTGAACATGTTTTCATATGTCTTTTGGCCTTTCTTCTGTCTTCTTTTGAAAAGTATCTATTTAGGTCCTTTGCCCAGTTTTTGATTGGGTTGTTTATCTTTCTTTCGTTAAGTTGTATGAGTTCCCTATAAATGTTGGAGATTAAACGCTTATCGGTGGGATTTCTTGTTGTTTTGTTGATGGTTTCTTTTGCTGTGCAGAAGCTTTTTATTTTGATGTAGTCCCATTTGTTTATTTTCTCTTTAGTTTCCAATGCCACAGGAGTTGTATCGGTGAAGAAATTGCTTTGGTATATGTCTGAGATTTTGATGCCTGTAGATTCCTCTAGTATTTTTATGGTTTCCTGTCTTATGTTAAGTCTTTTATCCATTTTGAGTTTATTTTTGTGTATGGTATAAATTGGTGGTCTAGTTTCATTTTTTTGCATGTATCTGTCCAATTTTCCCAACACCATTTATTGAAGAGACTGTTTTGACTCCATTGTATCTTCTTGCCTCCTTTGTCAAATATTAATTGAGCATATTGGTTCAGGTCGATTTCTGGATTCTCTATTCTATTCCATTGATCTATGTGTCTATTTTTGTGCCAGTACCAGGCAGTTTTGAGAACAGTGGATTTGTAATACAACTTGATATCTGGTATTGAGATCCCACCTACTTTGTTCTTCTTTCTCAGGATCACTGCAGCTATTCGGGGCCTTTTTTCATTCCAGATGAATTTTTGGAGAGTTTGTTCTAGGACTGTGAAATATGCCATTAGTATTTTAATGGGAAGGGGGTTGAATTTATAGAATGCCTTGGGTTGTATGGACATTTTAATGATGTTGATTCTACCAATCATGAACATGGTATATACTTCCATTTGTTCATGTCTTCCTCTATCTCTTTTTTTTTTAGCCTCCTGAAATTTTCTGAGTACAGGTCCTATATCTCCTTGGTTAAGTTTATTCCTAGGTGTCTTAGTTTTTTTTTTTCTTGTTGTAATGGTAAATGGGATTGCTTTTTAAATTTCTCTTTCTGTGAATTCATTATTGGTGTGTAGAAATACCATAGATTTCTTGGCATTAATTTTGTATCCTGCTATATTGCCAAATTCATTTATTAAGTCTAATAGTTTTTTGATGGAGTCTTTAAGGTTTTTTATGTACAATATAATGTCATCTGTGAATAATGACAGTTTTACTTCTTCTTTCTAATTTGGAAGTCTTTTATTTCTTCTTCTTGTCTAATCTCAATGACTAGTACTTCCAGTACTATGTCAAACAGGAGTGGGAGAGTGTGCATCCCTGTATTGTTCCTGTTCTTAGGGGAAATGGTTTCAGATTTTTTCCCATTTAGTATGATGTTGGCTGTGGGTTTGTCATATATGGCTTTTATTATGTTGAGGTATGATCTTTCTATCCTCACCTTGCTGAGAGTTTTTATCGAAAATGAGTGTTGGATTTTGTCAAATGCTTTTTCTGCATCAATTGTTATGACTACATGGTTTTTATCTCTCAATTTGTTTATGTGATGCATCATGTTTATTGATTTGTGGATATTGTACCATCCTTGCACCCCTGGGATAAATTCTATTGGTTATGGTTGATGATCTTTCTGATGTACTGCTGGATCCGATTTGCTAAGATTTTGTTGAGGATTTTGGCATCTATGTTCATGAGGGATATTGGCCTATAATTTTCTTTCATTGTGTTGTCTTTATCTGGCTTTGGTATTAGGGTGATGCTGGTTTCATAGAATGAGCTGGGAAGTCTTCCTTCCTCTTGAATTTTTTGGAATAGTCTGAGGAGAATAGGTTTTAGTTCTTCCTTGAATGTTTAGTAAAACTCCCCTGTGAAGCTGTCTGGCTCTGGGCTTTTGTTTGCTGGTAGCTTTTTGATGACTGCTTTAATTTCTTCCATACTTATTGGCCTATTGAGATTTATAGAATCTTCCTGTTTGAGTTTTGGAAGATTGTGTATTTCTAGGAATATGCCCATTTCCTCCTGGTTGTCTACTTTGCTGGATTAGAGTTGTTCATAGTATTTTTAACAATTCTTTGAATTTCTGTGGGGTCTGTTGTTATTTCTCCTCTTTTATTCCTGATTTTGTTTATTTGTGTCCTCTCTCTTTGCTTTGTGGTGAGCATGGCTTGCGGTTCATCAATCTTGTTTATCCTTTTGTTGCAGAAAGACCAAAAAACTAAGTGACGCTTTAAAGGAGTGGCGATATCATAGTTTTAATCATGTGAGGTCTCTGGGAAATGTTCCAAATCAGAGCAAAGTTACATGCAGGAGCCCTGCCTTATATATGCTTCCCGCGTTAATCGTATTGCAAATGTGTTCCCTCCCTCCAGACCCTAGAGGAATTGAAACTCCCAACTTCCCTTTCCTCAGGTGTTCCAAGGTTTTGGTGTCAGCTAACAATCCACCCTTCCCTCAGGGCAGTACTCCTGGCTTGTTTTGCTAGTCCAGTTTTGGTGAAGGAGGTAATGCCTCAGCTGAAGGTCATTCCCCCAGAACATCAGGGTTACCTTTGAATTAGCCCTTTTTGCCTTCTCACTTTCAAAGAAGCAGCTGTTGGTTTCATTGATCTTTTGTAATTTTTTTCTCTATGTCATTTATTTGTGCTCTGATCTTTATCTCCTTCCTTCTACTCACTCTGAGCTTTTTTTGTTGCTCTCTTTCTAATTCTTTGAGTTGTAGAATTAGAAGTTTGACTACCATTTTTTCTTGTTTTTTGAGGTAGGCCTGTAGAGCTAGAAACTTCCCTCTCAGGACTGCTTTCATTGTGTCTCATAGAGTTTTGAATTGTTGTGCTTTTATTGTCATTAGTTTCCAGGATGTTTTTAATTTCTTCTTTGATCTCTTCAGTAACCCAATCATTGTTTAATAGCATGCTATTCAGCTTCCAAGTGTTTGAGTTTTTTTGATTGTTTTTATTGTAATTTATTTCTACTATTATGCCATTGGGTTCTGAGAAGATACTTGGTATGATTTCAGTCTTCTTGAATTTGGGGAGACTTTTCTTGTGGCCCAATATGTGGTCTATTTTTGAAAATGTCCCATGTGCACTTGAGAAGAATGTATATTCCATGGCTTTGGGGTGAAATGTTCTGAAGATGTCAATTAAGTAGATCTGATCTAGTGAGTCATTTAGGATTGCTGTTTCTTTGCTGATTTTTTGTCTACAGGATTTATCCAGTGATGTCAGTGGTGTGTTTAAGTCTCCTACTCTGATTGTATTGTTGTCTATCTCTCCCTTGATATCTTCCAGGAGTTTTTTTTATGTATTTGGGTGCTCCTGCATTGGATGCGTATATGTTTATTAGGGTTATATCCTCTTGTTG